>APFE031385988.1:75288-330689 GCA_000404065.3 Pinus taeda
GAGATGCCAGCAACCCCGGAACCTCCCAAACCCAAGCCTTTTTTGGTTGACAAATTGGAGGAAGTTCCCTCTGTTGAGATTTCCTACCCTGATCTTGCTGACGACACCCAAAAATTTGCTGAAAGGGCCATCATCTGCAGATTCAATGGGCTCTGGCCGCGCTCTCAGGATCTTTATGACTGGATCAAGGAAAACTGGACTGACCGTTGCAAAGTTTATTTCTGTGCAAAGGGATATTTTATAGTGCTGTTCGATGACCTCGAGTACTGCTACAACGCCCTGGACGAAGGACCTTGGTTCATGGGCCCAGCTGGCCTCTTCCTAACTCCATGGTTTCCAGACTTTGACCCAGCTTCAGCAGTCATCACTAAAGCCCCGGTATGGATCAGACTCCCAAATCTCCTAGTTCACCTATGGCGCACAGAAGTATATAAGCAAATTGGCAATGCCTTGGGTCGCTTTCTAACAGGAGATTACCAGAGAGAGAGGCAAGGGCTCTATACATATGCCAGAGTTTGTGTGGAGGTTGATTTAAGCAAGGGATTGCCATAATACATCAATCTCAAGATCAAGGACTCTGTTTGGACCCAGTATATAGAGTACGAAAACACGGCCTTCCGATGCCGCCATTGTCACCTAACAGGGCACCTGCACAACTCCTGCCCATCGCTGTCAGCAAGAACGAAAAGGGGCCTCTTCGCTCATTCCAAGCCCAAGAGTTGGGCTCCCTGTCCACCGCCGCCAGCTGGAAGCTCCCGCTCCCCAAGTATGGAAAAGGAGGAAAGCGAGTCAGAACCAGATCAGACGCCTCAGCCGATGGATCCGCCCCCGGACAATATGGGGCACACCCATGTCACAGCTAGCTCCCAGAAACGTCCCCATGAGACTTCTTCCTCCGAATCAGAGAAGGAGTTTCCGGAGACAGAGAACTCCAGTCTTCAAGTTGTCCTAGCCCATTCTCCCCATGATGGCTGGACAAAAGTTAACAAAAAGAAGGGGAAAAAACATTGTGGTGCAGTTTCTGACCCGCTGGGGTAACAGCCTGATAGTCAGTCCTTGCTTTCGAATCTTCTGTTGCAGCTCTGAGATTGTTTCCTACCTCCGAGACCGAGGTTGATGAGTCCATCATTTCCGGTCTGTCGGTTTCTTGCTCTTCCTATAGCTCTGTGTTGGTATCTTTCCTCCGGGACCGAGGTTGATGCATCCATCATTTCCGGTCTGCCGGTTTTTGCTTTTGCTGATTGTACTATATTTTACTTAATAGATTTAGTCTTTATCGAGAAAAAAAAAAAAAAAAAAAGTGAATTACAAATTAGTATTACTTTTAACAAATTACTCAAACCACTCTTTAACATTCACATTGAATCTATGAGGAAGTTCTTATCTAGCCTATATTTTTCAACACTCCCTTTTAGTGAGAAAGGAATTCAACACCAATCCTATGCCATCTCCAAATGCCTCAAACTTCCCTTTTGTTAAAAAAATAGGTTAGAGTATCAACTATATGTTGATAAGTGTTGTTAAAATCGCGATATTATTGTATAATCGCGATATTTTCAACAAAAAGATAAAATCGCGCTTAGTACTTGGAAAATATTTTTTTGTCCGATTTTTTTGGATCGCAATTATTTGAAAAAATTGCGATTTTTTCGAAAAAATCACGATTTTTTGGGAAAAAATCGTGGAAAAAAATAAATAAATAAAAATAAAAAAAACAAATAACTATTTTTTTTTTTTTTGAGGAGGAGGTGACCCGAGCTACCCCTGTCACAAGTAGAGGACGTGGTCTACCTCATGTAGCTCCTAGTTCTTCAGCTTCTAGAGCACAACAGACTCCATAGTCTACTACGGCTTGCCAACTCCTTCTCTAGTATCTCGTCCTCCAAGATCCTTTGACGACACTGGTTTTGAATCTAGATTGTTGTGTTGCATGCCTTTTCCCATAGAAACATAGGAAAATCCTAGTTATATATCATGGCCTTAGTAGTCCCCATGATCAATTGGTTCTTCTGCCTTGCAATACCATTTTGTTGTGAGTTGTATGAAACTATTCACATCCTCATGTGTTTGATCTTCTTGCAGAAACCCTCAAACTTGTTGAAGGAAATGTAACTAGGCTAGGTCTTCATAAATGTAATTTTGATATTTGTATTTATTCAAGAAAAAAAAAATTATTTTATATGATTTGTCAATGAGTTTCTTGCTCATTGAAAATAGGTCAAGCACATTTTAAAGTGCTTCTAGAAAGTCAAAGTCAAAATGTAGTAATGATGAGACCCTTTGAGGGCATGTTACATCATATATGTCAACATACAAGGTCATGCGAACACCTCCAAGCATAGTCAAATCCTCTCCTAGCATCAACGAAGCCTCCAAGCAGAAAAATAATGAATAAAAGATGAATTACAATGAAACTGTCAAGTCGGCCTAATGGACAATCAAGTCGGCTTGAATAGGAGGGACATACCTCTACTTATAGAGGTTGTCTACTCCTCAAAAGAACAACAAATTGTCTCTGAAATCAGTGAGGGTATAAGGCAGGAGAAAGAGTATTAAGAAGGACAAAGAAAGCCAAAGTAAGGGGGTTACAAGGGCAACAAGCAAGGAGGAAGAACAACGAAGATAAGGAGATGTTTTTCTAGGGTTTCTACAACCACACGTGCCAAGATAAAGAAGGCTTCCTACAGTCATTACAACAATAAATCTGTTAAATTATGGTATGTTCTATTCTTAAGAGCAATTTACTTCGAATCTTCTTATTAGCCCAATATTAATTTCCAGTGTTGCAATCACATCAACATGATGGTGAAATGTAGATAGAACATAAATGTAAACAACAGAAGACAAGCCAAGACAAGAGACACAAGATGTGGCACCAACCATGGACAAACCCCAATGTGGGGAAACCCTTTGATCAATTCTTCTATATTATTCAATAATTCAATAGAGAGAGAGAGAGAGAGTACAATTTCACAAATATGTGATTTTATAATAGCAACAATACAACCCAAACCAACAAAGTCAAATCTAGTCAAACAGCTCCCAATTCACCTCAAGTCAACCTTGAAGAACTTGGTCTTCAACAGCAAGCATAGGTAGCCTAAAACAATGCACAATACCCAGTCAAACAACAGTCAACGTCTAGTCAAACCTGCGACAATACTTTGATAGTCAAAAGAGTTGTCAAACTTGGTCAAAAAGCTGAACAAAAATGCGGCTAGCCTAGGAGAGGCTGCCCAACCCAAACCGCAGTCAAGAAAGCCTCCACACTGGTCAATGTTGTCCAATCTGCCCACTTGCAGCTAGGTCAACCCAAGTTAATGCTGCCCTAACTAGAAATCTGCGCCCTCCTCTCAGCCACACGTGTGAGAGAGAGATGCTCTTCTAATGCATAGGAGAGAGATAAGATGTGTGGTGAGATGAGTGGAATAATGCCACAAGGTCTTCTCCTTTTATATGAATCATGGAGGATAAGTTGGTGGCGAAAATCTGTTTTACTTGCTGGCTGACCTTGACAAATTTTCAAGAAATATAGATAAATTCATATCTCCATGAATACATGTTAGAATCGGATGATCATTAGATAAATCCTACACCTCTCGATGAGAGGAATCCAAGAAAAATATCAACTACTATAAATGAGGTGAGCCACATGGAGTTTGGCCCTAGTTTCCAATTTTAACACTCCCTCTCAACTAGAGAGAACTCCATCTGCTAATACATCTGTCTGTCGGTACTATCTCTGCTATCAAATGCACTGCCCTGCACTGATCTGTTAAACTATGAAGAAGAAGAAATGGAGAATGTATCATACCATCCTCTACTGACCTGAAGTCAGTGCCAAATAAAAGATAGTGTCTAATAGCACTCTTATTGATCTGAAATCAGTTCCAAATAAAGAGAGTGTCTCATACCACTCTTACTGACCCGAAGTTAGTTCCAAAAGAGAGTGAGTTATATCACTCCTACTGACCCGGAGTCAGTTCCAATTGATCCCAGATCAATGTCATCCTAGCATAGGGAGTACAGTAGATACACAATGCATCCATCGGTACTACTATGGTCCTTATCCTCATTTTCCTACTCATTGGCCAGATGAGAGGTACTTCCGCTGAGTCCCAGACTACATGGGTAGGATGTCTTGGCAGGAGAAGGATGAACCACTCATCATTCCTACATGTCACCACAGGGTATCATAGGGGAAGGCTGAATCACTCACCCTATACATAGCACACCTCTAGGGGAGGGTGAGTCACCCTATGGTCGCTCGTTGCTCCAAGAAGTACCCCAAGTCCCTTGGAACTCCCAAAACTCCATTTACGCATCATACAAGACCCTCATAAGAGGGTCTCTCCATGACTCCTAGTCATTCTCGGAAAGTCAGGAATTTGATCTTTCCAGGGGCTTCGTTAAAATGTCAGTGATCTTCTCATCAGTCCCAATATGATGGAGCCGTATTGCTCCTCGTTGTACCATATCCCTGATAAAGTGGTACCTGATATCGATGTGCTTGGAGCGATCATGAAATACGAGATTCTCTCATAAACGAATCCCACTCTAGTTGTCGCAGAGGATCATGGTAGTATCTAGTGTATGTCCAAACAACTCATTGAATAACTTCTTCAATTAGACAGCCTCACAGGAGGCCATACTTGCAACAATGTACTCTGTCTCAACGATGCTCAAAGCCACCAACTTCTACTCCCTGCTCATCCAAGATATTCAAGCATAACCCAAAGAGAAAAAACACCCAGAAGTGCTCTTTTGGTCCACCACACTGCCTTCCCAATCAACATTGGAATATCCATGTGGCCTCACATCTCCGGTAGTGTATCTCAACCCATGAGTGATTGTGTCCCAAAGATATCTCAGGAGAATCTTAGCACCAATCTAATATGAGTGATGAGGCTCAACCATATATTGGCTCAACGTGTTGATTGCAAAACATATATTCGGACGGGAGTTCACCAAGAACATCAATGCTCCTATGAGTTGACAATACTTAGAAGCATTGCCCAATACAAGTCCAGAAGCACTACCGCATAACTTCTTGAAGTTAAGCTCCATCGGGGTAGTCATGGGCTTGCAGTCTACCATACCAAATCTCTCTAATATCTTCACCACGTATTTTCCTTGAGATAGGAAAATTTCTCCTAGATTTTGCAAGACCTATAGCCCTAGGAAATAGTGCATCATTCCTAGGTCCTTCATCTCAAATTCAGAAGCCAACTCCCTCTTACATTTGTGAATGAGGGTCCACACTTGTCAAAAAGAGGTCGTCAACATACACACCAGTATGAGAGGCTCATAATCTTCAACCTTAAAGTAAAGGTTCGGGTTGGCTTCACTCCTAGTGAATCCCAGCTTCATCAAATAGATATTGATCCTCTCATACCAAGCTTGGGGTGCTTGCGTCAACCCATAGAGAGCTTTCTTCAATCGACATATGTGAGATTCCCGATTATGAATCTCAAACCCCTTGGGTTGTTCCACATAGACTTCCTCTTTAATTGAAGCATGCAAGAACGTGGTTTTGACATCCATCTGATGTAGGTTCCATCCTTGCGAAGAAACAAGGGCTATGATCGAGCAGATGGTGCTGTATTAGGCAACATGTGAAAATATCTCATCATAACCTACATCTTCCTTTTGTGAGAATCCTTGAGCAACAAAGCGAGCCTTATACTTTTCAACACTCCCATGAGCTCCATGCTTGATTTTGTAAAGCCACTTCGAGGTGACAACTGTTTTGTCTTGGGGTCTGGGGACCACATCCCAAACTTCATTCTTCATGACGGACTCATATTCCTTATTCATAGAATCCTTCCATACTTGATGCTTCATGACTTCTTCTAATGATGAAGGCTCATTTTGAATGATGGTGCTCATAATAGTCAAGTATCCCTGATACCTGGCCGGATTCTTACTTTCACGGAAAGTCCCTCTGGGTGCAATATGTCTCTCGACATCTTCAAGAGTCCCCCTTCACCATGAGGGCCTCTTCCTAGAAGAGGAAGGCTCTTGTGAAGGGGGATCAATAGAATTCATAGGTTCTTCCACATCAGGCATCGTCTCATCTTCCTTCTCATCCGACTTCCTGGTGTCAACTTCTTCATCTTTCCTTAGAATAGGAAGATTGTCAACCTTGCTAAGAGGCATATCTTTGTCAACGATGACATCATGAATTATCTCGGTCCCATTACTAATCCTTAAAATCTTAATATTCTTCTCGGTTTGATTCTCAATCAAGGATTTGAAGTGACAGAACCAGGTGAACACTTCATCCTTCTTTTTCAAGAAGTATATCCAAGTTTTGCGAGAATAATCATTTGTAAATGTAAGATAATATAGATATCCTCACCATTTGTCTCACATCGGGTAGAGCCTTATAATGAAGGTGGGCAAACCTCCAGTGCCATAGTTCATAATATAGAGATGTGTCGCAAGACATGACTCCCAACAGACTTCCTCCAACTTTATATAAAGAGTCAACCGGGAACCCAAGAGTGAAAGCATCTTTAAAATTATTTTTTCACACACGTACCTTGCCATCGATGAAGGCCACCTTGTAGCCTTTGTCTTCCATTGCCGAAATGGACACTGGGTTCTTCTTGAGATTAGGTATATATAGGAATTCTTGCAAATGAATTGTGTTACCCTAATTTAATTGAAGAGTAACATTCCCTACACCCTTTACGGGATAGGTGGTATTGTCTCCAGGAACAATCTCCAAGTTTGTCTCCTTCCCTATCAGATTAGAGAGAGCTTCCTTGTAGCTAGTGAAGTGCTTTGAGGCACCACTATCAATAAGCTAATTTCCCAACGAGTCCGGAGGAGAGGTAGTGGAGAGGGCCGATATTAGATAATACTCTTCTTTCTTATTGTTAACAACAT
This sequence comes from Pinus taeda, assembly GCA_000404065.3. NCBI lineage: Eukaryota > Viridiplantae > Streptophyta > Pinopsida > Pinales > Pinaceae > Pinus > Pinus taeda. The sequence goes on from APFE031385988.1 coordinate 82,183, forward strand.
TTGATTCACACCTGGAGTTCCTTGCTTTCTTGGAGGGTTGACCACTTCCTTGATTTCTCGCATTCCCCTTTCCTTTGCCATTGAACCTTCCATTCCTTTGATTGTGCTTGTAATGCCCCACTTAAATCTTATCCTACAAATTTTGTTAATGTTTACATTATCTGAAAATATTGAGAAATATAGGTCTAATATAAATTCATGATTTCCATTATTTAAATAATGGAAATCATGAATTTATATTAGACCTATATTTCTCAATATTTCAGATAATGTAAACATTAACAAAATTTGTAGGATAAGATTTAAGTGGGGCATTACATACACCCTCCTTCAGAAAACTTCGTCCCGAAGTTAGAATGAAAAGATGCAAGGAGTTGAAAAGCATAGCAAACCGGAGAGAGTTAATTGCAAGGAAATCGGAATAAGTCCGACAATGACATTTATTCCCATCAAGAGTCTCCAATTGAATCTATATCCTCCTATCCACCCTGGCCTACTTCCGTTCCCACCCTATCCGTCCTCGCTGCTTTATCAGTGGCAATGGCCATAACTAACCACTGATAAAAACCATCATGGTGGGAGTGTCGAATACATCGACCTAACTTCCCCCAGCAGGCAACTGGCAATCGTCATCACACGTCTAGGGGAGTGTGTCCATCACTGCCCTCCCACGATTCCAGGTTTCAGAGGATACACGGTGGGAAATGCCTGCACCCCTCCTGCAGAACTAGGGTCAATACCCTAATACAAACCACACTACAGAGCTGGTTGGACTTGTCATCGAATAATCCAGTCAGGTCGTATTGTCACCTGTCATTTGCATTTTCTCGTGTCATAAGATTATATATCAAGTGGATACCAAATGAAGTAAAATAATGTACATTATACCTTCCTCATGAGATGTCTCATCCTTCCTTCTTGGCTATCACATAGTTCTTTTCCCCTGTGGGTTAGTTCTTATTCATGCATTTATATAACAACAAGACATATAATCATCATATTACTAAGTCTAGTATCCATGTGTCAATCTAGGAATTCTCGCTAAGTCATTCATTTAAATAAATCATACCCACTCGAGCTATATATATGAACCAAAATAATTTGATAAGTTACGTACTAGATAGTCCATCACTAAGTGAGTCATACATGTAGTCCATACATCAACCATTTCTATCATTAATATCAAATCTATCAACTGATTCACATAAGTAGTTTTATGTGTCAACCAAATGAATCAATATTACATAATGTTCATAAATAAATAACATGGAAATAGGATCTTAACATAGGTAGCTATCTAAGTCAAAATAGGCATCACAGATGCTCAAAAAGTGAGGGGTAGTCACGACGCATAGTCTCTGCATCCTCCCAGGTAGAGATCTGGGCTATACTTGTCCCATTGGACCTTAACTTGTCCACCGTGCGGCGTCTAGCTGTCGAACCCTACGGTCCAATATGCGTAATGGTTCTACCATTACGGTTCCCATGTCGGAGACCTGCAAGTCCTGCCAATCCAGTTTGTGAGATTCATCAGAAACATAATGTCGTAAAACAGATACATGAAAAACATCATGAGTTTTATGCAAATGGGGTGGTAGTACAAGATGATAGGCAACTGGTCCAATCTTCTCTTTGATCCTAAAAGGCCCTACGAACCGAGGTGACAATTTCCTGCCCTTCCCAAACCGGATGGTGCTTTTGTTGGGCCGGATACATTTTACTTAAAGGCATTTCTTGCTCCACCATCCTTGTCTCTTCTTGAATGCATCTCGACATCAATTCTTCAAATCCCAGAATTCGATCATTGTTGAGAAGAGTGGTTCTAAATATATACCATTCAAATGGGAGCCCTCCAAGGGTAGTGATAGTTAGTTTCCTGTTAGGAATGACTTCTTCAATCGATAGGAGATCATTCTTGATCTCAGTGATCCTTAAGAAGTAGGATTGAATATCTTCATCCTTTCCCTTCTTAATACCCTTCAGCTTATTTTTTAGGAACAAAACTTGTTTTGCATCACTAACTTTAAACAAGCTTACCAGTCTATCGTAGATCTCCTTGGAGGTGTTCAACTCGGAAACGTAGGCCACCAGATGCTTGTCAATTGAGTCTCAGATGATATTTTTCGCTTTGACTTCACCCTTAGTGTACTTGTTCTTTGTAGTAGCTGGTGCATTTGATGGAGTTTCCGAAATTCTGCCCCTCACATAGTCCAACACTTCTTGCTCTTCCAATGTCAGATCAAGGGACATTTTCCATCCGTGAAATTCAGAATTCTCACGGAGCTTGTCTTCAGCTGGGAAGTGTGGTGAGGAACCCATGAAGCCTTTTTGATTTTTCCAATTGCCTTTGATGGTTTCTCTTGCTCCCGTTTGGGATTTGTCTTCACCTCACCTTTGATACCATGTTAAATTATGGTATGTTCTATGCTTAAGATCAATTTACTTCAAATCTTTGTATTAGCCCAATATTAATTTACAGTATTGTAATCACATCAACATGATAGTAAAATGCAGATAGAACATAAATGTAAACAACGAAAGTCAAGCCAAGACAAGATACAAAATATGTGGCACCAGCCAGGGACAAACCCCAATGTGGGGAAACCCTTTGATCAATTCTTCTATATTCTTCAATAATTCAACAGAGAGAGAGAGATAATATAATTTCACAAATCTGTGATTTTATAACAGCAACAATAGAACCCTAACCAACAAAGTCAAAGATGGTCAAACAACACCCAAATGACCTCAAGTCAATCTTGAAGAACTCGGTCATCAACAACAAGCATAGGCAGCCCAAAACAGTGCACAATATCCAGTCAAACTGCAGTCAACGTCTGGTCAAACCTGCGACAACTCTTTGACAGCCAACGCAGGTCAAAGAGTGGTCAAACTTGGTAAAAAAGGCTCAACAAAAATGTGGCTAGCCTGGGAGAGGCTGCCCAACGCAAACCGTAGTCAAGAAAGCCTCCACACTGGTCAAGGCTATCCAATCTTCCCACTGTAGCTAGGTCAAACCAAGTTAAAGCTACCCGAACCGGAAATCTCCATCCTCCTTTCAACCAAATGTGTGAGAGAGAGATGCTCTTCTAATGCGTAGGAGAGAGAGAATGTGTGGTGAGATGAGTGGAATAATGCCACATGGTCTCCTCCATTTATATGAATCATGGAAGGTAATTTGTGGGCGAAAATCATTGTTTTACGTGCTGACAGACCTTGACAAATCTTCAAGAAGTACAAATAAATTCATATCTCCAAGAATACATGTTCAAATAAGATGATTGTAAGATAAATCCTACACCTCTCGATAAGAGCAATCCAAGAAAAATATTAGCTACCATAAATGAGGTGACCCACATGGAGTTTGGCCCTAGTTGCCAATTTTAATAAAATCATAATGACACGTATTTTGGTTTTGGGCTAAGAAACAAGGACTATAAGGCCTCTCCAACCAGCGAAGAAGAAGGAAAAAACAACGAGGAGAAGGATACTATTTTAGGGTTTCTATTAACACGTGCAACAAGTAAGCCTTTCAGATTTGACAACAGATGAAGGCAACACGTTGAGAGGCATCATTCAGAGGTATAGCTAGGTCTATAAGGTCTCTAAGGAAAGAAGAGAAGGTTCTCCCTATAGCAAAGTAAAGGAGCCCTAATTTTCTAGGGTTTCTCCAAAGAAGAGAAGAAATAAGACTTAGAAAAACAACAAAAGAAGGATGAAGTACTAAGGAGCATAGTGGCAGAAGGAAGAGGTCCATGTGCTGGAAGTTATAGTACATAAAGAGGAAGGATTTGACTTGTGCTTGGAGGATATACTAGTCAAAGGGTATAGGGTTTGTAGTTGTTCAAATAAGAAGTTTCAATAAGGGAAAACTTACCAAGGGTTTTCCTCTCAAGAGTGGAAAGGTTTTGTCCTTGGCAGAGAGCCAAAATTTGTATTCTTGTTATTTTGTTTTGGTAGTAGTTTGATGAAGTACACATATGCACTAATCAGAATAAGAAGAAGCATAAGCTAACAAGAAAATTAAAAATACTCCACCAATTGTTATCAAGTAACGAAGAATCACACTACACTACTTTGCCCTAGATGCCCTAGATTCTTCAACATGGTATCAAAGTGTAGGTGACACATCAAGGATAGGGAAACTCAAGAACACTCATCAAGGGGAAGCATCTACAAAGTTGAAGCATCAAGCCTAGAAGTCTCAAACCACTTCAAGGACAAGAAAGGTCTACAACCCATCATTCATCAAGGAAGTCTACAAAGCTAGAACAAGAGCCCTACATAAAGGCACCTACAAAGAAGAGCAGATTGAAGCAGGACCTACATCAAGATACAAGTCATCAAGAAAAATCTCATCATCAAGCAAGCCCACTTGGAGAAGGCAACTTGAAGAACGTCAAAATCCAAGGAAGACAAGCCATCAAGTCTTTGAGAAGGAATCAAATCCATTACATCTCAAAATATATCAAGTAAGTACATGTCCCCTTCTGAATATACATCAATGTCTTTTTGCAAGGAAAGCAATAAATTGGTAGGTACCAATAACTTTCTTGCATGGAAGAAGAGGATTGATCTACTACTCAGAGAGAATGAACTCCTAGAGCATGTCAAAGGGGATATCACTATCCTTGTTAAAGAACAAACTCAAGCCTTAGCAAAGTACAATAAGGATGAGACAAGATCTCAAAGGATTATGATAGAATCAATCAAAGACTCTCTCATTCCTTAAGTTCGAGACATCAAAAAAAAATTATGATAAGCTAGTAGAGTTATTCTCGATATCCACAACTCGAGAAGTAATATCTATGAGAAATGAATTGTACAAGATGAAGATAACAAAGGAAGGAATTTCATGAAAATATCTGAAATGAGAGATAAGATTCAAGAGCTTGGGGAAGTAATATCTGACAGAGAGATGATAACTATTGTGCTCAATGCTCTACCTGAGGAGTGGGGAAACTTCACATCAAGCATATATGACAGGAAGGAAGAAACCACTCTCAGTGAAATGTGGTCTCTATGCAGAACAAAGGAAACAAGACTTAAGTCAAAAGAAGATGTGGGATCAAAGGAGCAAGAATTTGCTACCATGGCCAAAAGAAACAGTAAATTTGGTAAGTTTGGTCCACGAAGAACAAACAACAAAGACATGTCCAAAATCCAATGTTTTGGATGCGAAGAATACAGACACTACAAAAGGAATTATCCTAAGATTAAAAAGGACAACAACAAAAGGAAGAGGGAAGAATCTCACATAACTCAAGAGATGAAAGAAGGAGGAAATAAGCAAAAGAAGGAAGATCCTCTGGATCTCTACTATGACTAGGTCAAATTATTTACTTCTAGACTTCTTTCAAGGTTTTGAGTAGGATAGGAGCATGTAGGAATAAAGTAAAATTGCATGGCTAGAATCATCCTCTAGAATCTAGCAACATGATATTCATAGAGTTCTAGATACTCATGTAGATGTAGAATTTATGATAAGAACAAAAATGCGTAAGTAGAAATATATTCTAGAATATAGGATCATGGTAGATATAGCTCAAGATATTCATGTAGAAGAAGCATACCCAGTATAGAACTCATACATGATGAAAGAAAATTGATAATGATACGAATCTTAGAAGACCTATATCATCAAAAGAAAGGAAACATTTGCAAGGCAAGGATATTTAAGATCCTATGCTGGAATCTTCAAAAGAAGGTTCATGGACCAAAGAATATGTTTCATTTGGAATCCCATTCATGGGTTTCAAGAAAAAGAATGATATGCAGGAAAGCTAAGATGAAGCAAGAAGGGCCACACCAAAGGATGATCAAAGGAGAATCAAGATGAGGTATGTATGCATTAAATTTTAATCATGTTATCATTTGTATATTATTGAGTCATGGGTATAATTCTATAACATGATCAAGCATGAAATAATATCTTTCACCAAGAACATGCTCGAAGGCATGTACCACGATGCAATGAAGGTCAACAAAATAATATGCTCACATAAGGAGAATAATATTGCTGACTAAGAAGCAAGAAGAAATGCTGACAAGTCTAGAAAGAAAGCAATGAAGTAATGCTCTCACAAGAAGCATTATATGGTTGACCTATCTATCTAAGAAGAAGCAAATGAAGAAAGAGATCAAGCATGTGAAGAACACCATGATCACTAAGAATATCTATCTAATAAAATTCCTTTAAGATATCTCCCTAAAGAAGTCAGGACAACTATGATAAAGGAAGAAAGGACCCTTGACACCTATGAAGGCCTTGGAGATACAAAAGGTGCAGATAATTGATTCTACTCTACAAATATGTATTGATGAAGAAGTCATCCAACAAAAGAAAAGGAAATTCTGAAGCAATATCAGGATGAAGTCATGATGGGCTACTAGGTCAAAGCATGTAACATAGCAAGTACATCGAAGCATCCATGAGAAGAATATTCCGAAGCATGGAAAATATGACAAAGGAGTAGCTGAGATGACAAGAAAACCTGATATTCACTTCCCACAAAGCAATGACATGACAAACCAAGAAGGAAAGTGATCGATGGATGGTGCCCTACTTGGAAGAAGTTTGAACAAAGACTTCATGACATCAAGAAAGGAAGGAGATAAAGTAGCTGGAGGACCCACAAAGAAGAAGTTGTTGATGAAGGAAAGAGTCCCCAGTTAAGAGGGAGATCTGATAGGTCCCTAATCTAGAGGGAGTTTTGAATCACCCTTGATTACAAAGGAGTGACAATTGTGTTTTCAATTTCATGGGTCATGCACTAGACCATGACTAATAGTCGTAAGTTTAGATGAAGGCCATGAATGTAAATGTAGACACAAGATAGACACAACAGTCTTGTCTTCACTTGGGAAGAAAGAATGGGAGGATTAGGTAATCATATGGCATCTGTCTTTGAGCATGTGTAGGGAATCAAAGACAAGAGTATGCAAGAGGACTAATATTCTTTGAGGGCTAGGAACCTGAGATAAGAATAGTCCTAGAAGGTCATACTCGGAGAACACCTTGGTGGGTATGTACCTTGAGAGAAAATGATGAAGGTGTCTATAAATCATTCGTCTCACCAACATTGTAGCTCATGGTCCCATAAAGAGATGGAGCTGTTAGTCAAGGCCTTGCACTATGAAAATGCTGATGGATATGATGCTATAATAGATGGATTGCAAATCCAGTTTCTCATATGTGAATTCTTCAAGATTGAAAATTGCCAAACACCTTGTAATGTTGAATGAATACCTCCCTAGTTAAGAGGGAGTTTTGAAGGAAACGTATCTAGGCTAGGTCTTCATAAATGTAATTTTGATATTTGTATTTATTCAAGAAAAGAGAAATTATTTTATATGATTTGTCAATTTGTTTCTTGCTCATTGAAAATAGGTCAAGCACATTTTAAAGTGCTTATAGAAAGTCAAAGTCAAAATGTAATTATGATGAGACCCTTTGAGGGCATGTTACATCATATATGTCAACATACAAGGTCATGGGAACATATCCAAGCATAGTCAAATCCTCTCCTAGCATCAATGAAGCCTTGAAGCAGAAAAATAATGAATAAAAGATGAATTACAACAAATCTCTCACGTCGGCCTAATGGATAGTCAAGTCGGCTTGAATAGGAGGGACACACATCTATTTATAGAGGCTTCCCACTCCTCAAAAGAACAATGAATTCTATCTGAAATCAATGAGGGTATAAGGCAAGAGAAAGAGTACTAATAAGGATGAAGAAATCCAAAGTAAAGGGTTTACAAGGGCAACAAGCAAGGAGGAAGAACAACGAAGATAAGGAGACATTTTCTAGGGTTTCTGCAACCACATGTGTGAAGATAAAGGAGGCCTCCTATGGTCATTACAACAATAACTCATAGTGACAAGTATCTTGGTTTTGGGCTAAGGAACAATGACTATAAGGCCTCCCCAACCAGTGAAGAAGAAGGAAAAGACGACAAGGAGAAGGAGATTGTTTTAGGGTTTCCGTCCACATGCACAACAAGTAAACCTTTGCAGATTTGACAACAGATGAAGGGAACACATTGAGAGGCATCATTCAGAGGTATAACTAGGTCTACATATCTCTAAGGAAATCTAAGAAGGTTCTCCCTATAGTGAAGTAAAGAAGCCCTAATGTTCTAGGGTTTCTCCAAAGAAGACAAGAAATCTGAATTAGACAAACAATAGAAGAAGGACAAAGTACTAAGGAGAAAAGCGCCAGAAGGAAGAGGTCCATGTGCCAGAAGTTACAATATAGAAAGAGGAAGGATTTGAATTGTGCTTAGAGGATATCCTAGTCAAAGGGTCTAGGGTTTGGCAGTTGTTCAAATAAGAAGTTTCAATAAGAGAAAACTTACCAAGGCTTTTCCTCTCAAGAGTGGACAGATTTTGTCCCTAGCAGAGAACCAAACTTTGTGTTCTTGTTATTTTGTTTTGGTAGCAGTTTGATGAAGTACACATATATGCACTAATAATAAGAAGAAGAAGCATAAGCTAACAAGAAAAGTAAAAAGACTCCACAAATTGTTATCAAGTAATGAAGAATCACACTACACTACTTTGCCCTAGATTCTTCAACATGGTATTAGAGCGTAGTGACACATCAAGGATAGGGAAACTCAAGAACACTCATCAAGAGGAAGCATCTACAAAGTTGAATCATCAAGCCTAGAAGTCTCAAATTACTTCAAGGAAAATAAGGGTATTCAACCCATCATTCATCAAGGAAGTCTACAAAGCTAGAAGAAGAGACTTACATAAAGGAACGTACAAAGAAGAGTAGATTGAAGCAGGACCTACATCAAGCTACAAGTCATCAAGAAAAATCTCATCATCAAGCAAGCCCACTTTGAGAAGGCAACTTGAAGAACATCAAAATCTAAGGAAGACAAGCAATCAAGTCTTCAAGAAGGAAGAAAATCCTTTACATCTCAAAATCTATCAAGCAAGTACATGTCCCCTTCTAAATATATATCAATTTATTTTTGCAAGTAAAGCAATAAATTGGTAGGTACCAATAACTTTCTTGCATGGAGGAAGAGGACGAATCTACTACTCAAAGAGAATGAACTCTTGGAGCATGTCAAAGGGACTATCACTATCCTTGCTAAGGAACAAACTCAAGCATTAGCCAAGTACAATAAGGATGAGACAAGAGCTCAAAGGATTCTGATAGAATCAATCAAAAACTCTCTCATTCCTTATTTCTCCAAGTTTGAGAGATCAAAATAAATTTATGATAAGCTAGTATAGCTATTCTCGGTATCCACAACCGAAGAAGTAATATCTCTAAGGAATGAATTGTACAAGATGAAGATAACAAAGGAAGGAATAACTCCCTACTTCATCAAAATATTCGAAATGAGAGATTAAACTTAAGAGCTTGGGGAATTCATGTATGATAGAGAGATGACAAATGTTGTACTCAATTCTCTACTTGAGGAGTGGGGAAACTTCAAATCAAGCATATTTTCAAAGAAGGAAGCAACCACTCAGTGAAATGTGGTCTCTATGCAGAACAAAAGAAACCAAACTTAAGGAAAAAGAAGATGTGGGATCAAAGGAGAAATAATTTGCTACCATGGCCAAAAGAAAGGGTAAATCTGGCAAGTTTTGGCCCATGAAGAACAACAAACAAAGACATGTCCAAAATCCAATATTTTGGATGCCAAGAATACAGACACTACAAAAGGAATTGTCATAAGCTTAAAAAGGACAACAACAAAAGGAAGAGGGAAGAAGCTCACATAACTCAAGAGATGAAAGAAGAAGGAAATAAGCAAAATAAGGAAGATCCCCTGAATCTATACTATGACTAGGTCAAATTATTTACTTCTAGACTTCTTTCAAAGTTTTGAGTTGGATAGGAGCACGTAGGAATAAATCAAAATTGCATGCCTAGAAGCATCCTCTAGAATCTAGAAACATGATATACATAGAGTTCTAGATACTCATGTCTATGTAGCATTTATGATAAGAACAAAAATGCATAAGTGGAAATATCTTCTAGAATATAGGAGCATGGAAGATATAGCTCAAGATATTCATGTAGAAGAAGCATACCCATTATAAACCTCATACATGATGAAAGAAAATTTATCATGATAAGAATCTCTCTCACCAAGAACATGCTCGAAGGCATGTACCATGATGCAATGAAGGTCAACAAAAGAATATGCTCACATAAGGAGCATAAGATTTCTGAATAAGAAGTAAGAAGAAATGCTGACAAGTCTAGAAAGCAAGAAATGAAGGAATGCTCTCACAAAAAGCATTAGATGGTTGAACTAGCTATCTAAGAATAAGAAAATGAATAAAGAGATCAAGTATGTGAAGAGCACCATGATCACCAAGAATCACTATTTGAAAAAATTCCTTGAAGACATCTCCCTAAAGAAGTCAGGGCAACTCTGATAAAGGAAGAAAGGACCCTTGACACCTATGAAGGCCTTGGAGATACAAAAGGTGCAGATAACTGATTCTGCTCTCTAGATATGTCATAATGAAGAAACCATCCAACAAAATAAAAGGCAATGATGAAGAAATATCAGGATGAAGTCATGATGGGCTACTAGGTGAAAGCATGTAACCTAGCAAGTACATCAAAGCATCCATGAGAAGAATACTCCAAAGCATGGACAAGATGACAAAGGAGTAGCGAAGATGATAAGAAAACTAGATACCCACTTTCCACTAAGAAATGACATGACAAACCAAAAATGAAAGTGATTGATGGATGGTGCCCTACCTAGAAGAAATTCGAACAAAGACTTCATGACATCAAGAAAGGAAGGAGATCAAGAAGATGAAGGACCCACAAAGAAGAAGCTGTTGATGAAGGAAAGAGTCCCCAGTTAAGGGGGAGCTCTGATAGGTCCCTAATCAAGAGGGAGTTTTGAATACCACTAATTACAAGGGAGTGACAATTGTGTTTTAAATTTCATGGGTCATGTACAAGACCAAGACTAACAACCGTAAGTCTAGATGAAGGCCATGAATGGAAATGTAGACACAAGATAGACACAACAGTCTTGTCTTCACTTGGGAAGAAAGAATGGGAGGATTAGGTAATCATATGGCATTAGATACTCTTTGAGGATGTGTAGGGAATTGAAGACAAGAGTAGGCAAGATAAATGATATTATTTGAGGGCTGGGAATGCAATATAAGAATAATCCTAGATGGTCATACTTAGAGAACACCCGAGGTGGGTATGTATCTTGAGAGACAATGATGAAGGCGTCTATAAATCATTCGTCTCACCAAGATTGTAGCTCATGGTCTTGTAAAGAGATGGAGCTATTAGTCAAGGCCTTGCTCTATGACAATGGCAATGGATAGAATGCTATAACAACTGAATTGCAAATTCGGTTTCTCTTATGTGAATTCTTCAAGATTGAATATTTCCAAACACCTTGTAATGTTGTATGAATACCTCCCTAGTTAAGAGGGAGTGCTGAATTGAAATGTAACTAGGCTAGGTCTTCATAAATGTAATTTTGATATTTGCATAAATTCAAGAAAAGAGAAATTGTTTTATATGATTTCTGTATCAGTTTCTTTCTCATTGAAAATAGGTCAGACACATTTTAAAGTGCTTCTAGAAAGTCAAAGTCAAAAGTAATTATGATGAAACCCTTTGAGGGAATCTTACATCATATATTTCAACATACAAGGTCTTGGGAACACCTCCAAGCATAGTCAAATCCTCTCCTAGCATGCACAAAGCCTCCAAGCAACAAAATAATGAATTAAAGATGAATTACAAGGAAATTGTCAAGTCGACCTAATTGATAGTCAAGTCGGCTTGAATAGGAGAGACAAACATTTATTTATAGAGGTTGTCCACTCCTCAAAAGAACAATGAATTCTCTCTGAAATGAATGTAGGTATAAGGCAATAGAAATAGTACTAAGAAGGATGAAGAAAGCCAAAGTAAAGGGTTTACAAGGGCATCAAGCAAGGGGGAAGAACAACGAAGATAAGGAGACATTTTCTAGGGTTTTTTTAGCCACATGTACGAAGATAAAGGGTGCTTCATACGGTCATTACAACAGTAAATCATAGTGACAAGTATCTTGGTTTTGGGCTAAGGAAAAAGGACTATAAGGCCGCCCCAACTAGCGAAGAAGAAGGAAAAGACAACGAGGAGAAGGAGACCTTTTTAGGGTTTCTGTCCACACGTGCAGCAAGTAAACCTTTGCAGATTTGACAGAAAATGAAGGAAACAAATTAAGAGGCATATTTCATAAGTATAACTAGGTCTACAAGGTTTCTAAAAAAGGTGAAGAAGGTTATCCCTATAGCAAAGTAAAGAATCCATAATGTTCTAGGATTTCTCCAAAGAAGACAAGAAATTTGACTTAGACAAACAGTAGAAGAAGGACAAAGTACTAAGGAGCAAAGTGCCAGAAGGATGAGGTCCATGTGCCGTAAGTTATAGGATAGAAAGAGGAAGGATTTGAATTGTGATTGGAGGATATCCTAGTTAAAGGGCCTAGGGTTTGGTAGTTGTTCAAATAAGGAGCTTCAATAAGAGAAAACATACAAAGGGTTTTCCTCTCAAGAGTGGAGAGGTTTTGTCCCTGGCAGAGAGCCAAACTTTGTGTTCTTGTTATTTTGTTTTGGTAGTAGTTTGATGAAGTACACACATATGCACTAATAATAATAAAAAGAAGCATAATCTAACAAGAAAAGTAAAAATACTCCACATATTGTGTTCAAGTAACGAAGAATCATACTACACTACTTTGCCCTAGATTCTTCAACATGGTATCAGAGGGTAGGTGACACATCAAGGATAGGGAAACTCGAGAACACTCATCAAGGGGAAGCATATACAAAGTTGAATCATCAAGCCTAGAAGTCTCAAATCACTTCAAGGAAAAGAAGGGTCTACAACTGATCATTCATCAAGGAAGTCTACAAAGCTAGAAGAAGAGCTTTACATAAAGGCATGTACAAAGAAGAGTAGATTGATGCAGGACCTACATACCACTACAAGTCATCAAGAAAAATATCATCATCAAGCAAGACCACTTGGATAAGGAAACTTGAAGAACATAATAATCCAAGGAAGACAAGCCATCAAGTCTTCGAGAAGGAAGAAAATCCATTACATCTCAAAATATATCAAGTAAGTTATTGTCCCCTTCTGAATATACATCAATGTATTTCTGCAAGGAAAAGAAATAAATTGGTAGTTACCCATAAATTTCTTGCATGGAAGAAGAGGAATGATCTACTACTAAAAGAGAATGAACTCCTAGAGCATGTCAAAGGGAATATCACTATCCTTGCTAAGGAACAAACTCAAGCCTTAACCAAGTACAATAAGGATGAGACAAGAGCTCAAAGGATTCTGACAGAATCAATCAAAGAATCTCTCATTTCTTATGTCTCAATGTTTGAGACATCAAAAGAAATTTATGATAAGCTAGAAGAGCTATTCTCGGTATCCACAACTGAGGAAGTAATATCTATGAGGAATTAATTATACAATATGAAGATAACAAAGGAAGGAATATCTCCCTACTTCATGAAAATATCTAAAATGAGAGATCAACTTCAAGAGCTTAGGGAAGTAATGTATGACAGAGAGATGACAACTGTTGTACTCAATGCTCTACCTAAGGAGTGGGGAAACTTCACATCAATCATATATGCCAAGAAGGAAGCAACCACTTTCAGTGAAATGTGGTCTCTATGAAGAAAAAAGGAAGCTAAAGTTAAGGCAAAAGAAGATGTGGGATTAAAGCAGCAAGCATCTGCTACCATGGCCAAAAGAAAGGGTAAATTTGGCAAGTTTTGGTCCACGAAGAGCAAACAACAAAGACATGTCCAAAATCCAATGTTTTGGATGCAAAGAATACGGAAACTACAAAAGGAATTGTCATAAGCTTGAAAAGGACAAAAACAAAAGGAAGAGGGAAGAAGCTCACATAACTAAAGAGATGAAAGAAGAAGGAAAGAATAAAAAGAAGGAAGATGCTTCGGATCTCTACTATGGCTAGGTCAAATTATTTACTTATATACTTCTTTCAAAGTTTTGAGTAGGATAGGAGCATGTAGGAATAAATTAAAATTGCATGGCTAGAAGCATCCTCTAGAATCTAGAAACATGATATACATAGAGTTCTAGATATTCTTGTAGATGTAGCATTTATAATAAGAACAAAAATGCATAAGTAGAAATATCTTCTAGTATATAGGAGCATGGAAGATATGGCTCAAGATATTCATGTAGAAGAAGCATACCCAATATAGAATTCAAACATGATGAAAGAAAATTGATCATGATAAGAATCTTAGAAGACCTACATCATCAAAAGAAAGGAAACACTTGCAAGGCAAGGTTCTTTAAGATCCTATGTTGGAATCTTCAAAAGAAGGTTCATCAACCAAAGCAGATGTCTCACTGGGAATCCCATTCATGGGTTTCAAGAAAAAGAATGATATACATGCAAGCTGAGATGAAGCATGTAGGAACACACCAAAGGATGATCAAAGGAGAATCAAGATGAGGTATTCATGCATTAAAGTTTAATCATGTTATGATTTGTATATTATTGTGTCATGGGTATAGTTCTATAACGTGATCAAGAATGAAAGAATCTCTTTCACTAAGAACATGCTCGAAGGCATGTACCATGATGCAATGAAGGTCAACAAAATATATGCTCACACAAGGGGAATAATATTGCTGACTAAGAAGCAAGAAGAAATGATGAAAAGTCCAAAAAGCAAGCAATGAAGGATTGCTCTCACAAGAAGCATTAGATGGTTGACCTATCTATCTGAGGAGAAGCAAATGAAGAAAGAGATAAAGCATGTGAAGAATACCATGATCACCAAGAATCAGTATATGACAAAATGCCTTGAAGATATCTCTTGAAAGAAGGCAGGACAACTCTGTGAAAGGAAGAAAGGACCCTTAACACCTATGAAGGCCTTGGAGATACAAAAGGTGCAGATAAATGATTCCACTCTACAAAGATGTTATGATGAAGAAGCCATCCAAAAAAAGAAAAGGTAATGCTGAAGCAATATAAGGATGAAGTCATGATGGGCTACTAGGTCAAAGCATGTAACCTAGCAAGTACATTGAAGCATCCATGAGAAGAATATTTTGAAGCATGGACAAGATGACAATAAAATGTAATAGTCACTTTCCAAGAAGAAATGACATGAAAAACTAAGAAGGAAAGTGATCGATGGATGGTGCCCTACCTAGAATAAGTTCGAACAAAGAATTCATGACATCAAGAAAGGAAGGTGTTGGGATAGGGTCCCCTAGGTTAATTTTGAGGCAAAAGTCCAAAATTTGGGGAAAAATGCCTAAGTTTTGTTATGTAAAGTGTAAAATCCTCCACCAGTTGTGGTCGCGCAATATGTAGATGGTAAAGTGTCATAAGGGTTTTACCCTTCATTTATGTAAATTGTGTCGGCTTTAGTAGATCTACCCATGGTCCATGGACCATGGAAATGTATAAAAATGAGAGTCTTAGAGAGTCTAAGGCAATTGATAATAGATATTAGTAACGAAGAATGAATGTAATGGGTCATTAGTAGTAAGAGCGAAGAAGTCTTAGAGTAGAGGAGAGGCTCTGCAATTGTGTGCACAGAGGCCTAGAGTAGATTCTACAATTGAGTTCGTGGACCCCTATAGCTGAGTGTGCAGAGAAGTCTTGAGTCTGTAAGAAGAACTAAAGTATAAATAAAGAGATTATTCTGGAAATATATGTGTTTTGTCTATCTATTTCTATTATGAATTAATGCGTTTATGTTATGATTAATAATGGGGTTATGATTTATTACTGTATTGATGTGCGATTCTACATGTTTTACATTGTCATATGAACACAAGTAATAATAACTGTTTATTAGAGATATAAAATACTTAAGCTGGTCTAGGTAATAATAGAACTAGGAGTAATAAAAAAGGTGCGTAAGTGGCTGATTCGCCTGTTTAAGGTTTGTGAAAGATAGTCGTAGACCTTTGCGAAGGTCTAGAGGCTGGGTAAAGGAAGTATATCGATAAGCTCTCGGGGCTTATCGATTTGCGTGAAGGCAGGGTTAGGGCATAAAACGACATCACACTCATCTCTGGGTGTGGAAAATTGGTTCCAACATCCCCCCATACTGCTTTGGGTGAAACTTCAGTCCGTCCTCCGCGGGTTGATGCCGAAAGGGCCAGTAGTGTAGGGATTTGTTTGGAAAACTTAACTCTAAACCTGGGTCAGGACCCAGTAACAAAAAATGGTTCCGTTATTGGACTGGATTTGCATAAAGAGATGTGTGATGTCACATCACTCGAATCTAACAAAGAAAGAAATTGAGGAGTGGTTGGATAGAAAGATCCACGAATTCGCGGTGCAAGAAAACATAAATCCACGATTGATGAAAGAACAGTTGTTGGACAGGTATCTGTAAACAAAGGTACATGAAAGTTTCTTTTGTTCCTTCCTAATCGAGCTATACAAGTGGATCACTAAATTGGCATACGGCTAGGGAAGGTGGAGGCTTGACAATCCAATAGTGTGGACCCTGTAGTTAGTGCAAAGATTGGAAGCCTCTGAAGATAAGACTGTGTGCGCTGTCAATCACTGGCTTGATTATGTCATTGAAGGATTTGTGACAGTGTTCATGATGAATACATCAGTCAGCTATAACGAAGCAGAGCGATGCTTCTTCAAGGGAAAACGATGTAAATATTAAAGATATTCGAATACTTGGATTAAAATTCTCTTGTGTGAAAAGCGGGTTATGTAATTACCTTGATGTTTGGAGCTACTCGAAGTGGAAAGTTATTCAGGGATAGAAGAAGAATAGGTCCTGAATATAGCCCGTTGATTGAGCCTCCTCTGAGTGACGATGAAGGAATATCACATGCTTCACCGCAGAGCGTTGTCCAGTTAATAAGGCAAGGGTTTCTGTGAATACCTCATCTGCTCACACCACCTCCATCTTCACCTCCACAAGATACACCTTCGCCCACACCACCACCACCTCTGCCACCATTGAATATGGCAAATGCAGTGAAGTTTCCCATTTTCAAGGGCTTGGGAAATGAGGACCCAAACCAGTTTTGGTTTGTTGCGAAGGCGGTATGGACAACCCAGAACATTACAGGTGATCAGATGAAGAAAGCAATGTTCGTTACTGCTTTACAGGATTGTGTGCTAATGTGGTACATTAAGTACTACACTATTAACCTGATGGCTACATTGGCAGAAATTCAGACTCTGCTAAATAAGGAATTTAGTAGGCCCAAGTTTGAAGCGCCATCAGTCATTGGATTCAAGAAAATCATGATGAAGCCGGGTGAGACACCCTGGGAGCTGGATCAGGGATTGAAATGCAATATCCGTGAAGCCAACATGAATCTTACGGATGGGCAACACCACAAATATTTTGTGGCTTCGCTCTTGCCTCTTTTAAGGGTTTCTTTATCACAACAAAAGATTGGGACCCAGGCGGAAGCCTTGGAGATTGTGATGAGACTACATGAGACATCGATTCAAGATGTTTCTTTGGGAGTTCATTAGATTGACGTAGAGTTGCAGAATATTTTCCTAAAATTCCAAATTTTGAAAAAGGATAGAGTGGCTCTGCCATAGGTGCATGAAGAAGTTTGGTGTTTGAAATGTAAGAGTCAGGGGCATGATAGAGATTATTGCCTTGTCTTCATGAATTACATTGCAGGAGGAGGGCCGATGCCTCTGAGGCTAGAAGCTCAAGCAGGGCCCAGTACGAGGCCCACGATGTGGTGTGCTATATGTTAGGTAACTGGAAAACATGTGATAGATAATTGTCACTTGTTGCAGAAATTTGTATAGACACCGTAGCAACTCTTTTGCAACTTTTGCAAATTGGTGGGTCACGATGAGCGCAACTTCCATAGTTATGAGTTAATGATGGAGAGAACGCCAGTGTATCTAATGAAAATAGAAATTTGGCCTCCGGATCAAGGCATTAGGGGAGCATGAGTAGGATATCAGGGGCGCGGACGAGGCCGAGGCGGAGGAGGACCTGTGAGAGGATGGGGACAAGTTATTTGCTACAATTATGGAAGGCCAAGACACTACGCACGAGAGTGTATGAACCTGACACGTATGTCGTGATGATACTGTACTCAGTTTGAACATACGATAGAAGAATGCCCTGTTTTAATAGATAAGATCTGTGAAAAGGGGATGCAGCCTCAGCGGCCTACCCAGAACCTGCAAATGATGAGGGCTGAACCCCACGAAGAGGATCCTAATGTGAATATTGTGCTTCGTAGTGTAATGAAGATTAGCAAAGATAAGGGAAAGCAGCCCAAAGAAAGTGAATGGGTCTGCAAAGCTCTAGAAAAGCAGGTTGGATTTGATTTAGAGTGCATGAAAGAAACCTTCATGGAAGCAAAGAAAAGCTTCACTGAGGCTTCTACCTCAAGAATTCAGGATAAGCAGTCTAAAGAAATGGACCCATCAATGCTCACTACCTTTTTGGAGACCTGTATGAAGCTGCTATGTGATAGCAAGGCCATGAAAGGATTAAAATATTTGACCAATAAATGTGCCAGTAAATAAATACTCCCGAGGGACCGCGCATGATCAGGAAAGTTGGTAAGCATAAGGCAAGAACAAGGCGTGAGATGAGGCTCACCGCGCAAATAGGCGAATATGAAATGGACCAAGTTATTTTGGATCTTGGGTCAGATGTGAATGTTTTTCCCTAAACAAACATGGGAGAGAATGGGAGACCTGCGTTGCAGTGGTTTCTGATTCAATTGAGGATGGCGGATCAACAAAATACTATCCCCATGGGAAGATTGCATGGAGTGACAGTAGATATTGAGGCGTGAGCGCATTGGCTGATTTCAAAGTGATAGAGATTGTTGAGGACAAAAATCCCTACCCTGTGCTCCTTGGGAATGAAAGGGATATTGACATGAATAAGGTGATCTATTTGAAGAAGCAGACAATGTCATTTGAGAGGAAATCGGTCCGTGTAGTAGGACCTTTGGACCTTGCAGAAGGATCGTGCTATACTAAATCGGCCCGCAATTATGAAAGTGATGATGTTTTGGACTAGATCTACAAGATAACAATGCGAGATCAAGATTGGATGAATTTGACATAAAATGGATGCATCACATGGGATTGCGAAAGCTCTTGTACATCAGATTTGGATGAGGAGTTGGAACACTGGCATAATAGGTTGCGCAACGTATCTACACTGTGCTGTAACATGATGACTAAATCACTGCACTGTGTATCATCGGAGGTAAGGAGTTTTCCTTATTATGATGGTCTAATTGATGTAGATAAATTTTGGATTCATTTGAAAGGGAAGTTCCTGAGAAGCATCACTTCCAAGCACCGGATTTGGCACTATGCGCTACCCCCACAAGATGGTGGGGTACACATAAAGACAATTTTTATGGATGGCATGAATAAAGAAGGATGATGAGGGTGTGGTTTGGTCACCCAAAAGTACGATTTCAGGAGTGATCCACACAATCACTTAGCAAAATGGACTAATTCTTATGGAACAAAGCTGTAACCAGAGTGGGCACATTTGTTCTGTCACACTTTAGATGTAATACCAATGAATTGGTACCTGGAAACAGATCTCCACCACAGTATGGACAAATGGGATATTTTGAGACATGGATTCCTAATGAAATTTAGCTTTGAGGATGGATTTGAATGCATTTATGAAGAGTTGTAGGAGGTCAAGGCAACGATCTTCATAATCCCACAAGATCCTTTGGATTTGATTCAACCAGATTGGACCACCCAGCTGCGCCATGCACTAGAGTGCTACAATGTGACTGTTGAAGAAGAAGAGGAGGATCCAAGGAACATTAATATTCCAAAGGCAGAAGGTCATCGTGAAGTTGAGGGGTCGCAGATTAAGAATACAGATATCACTGCGCCGCTGAAAACTAGACAAGTGAACATTGGAATAGAGGCGGAGCTGAAGTTTGCAAAGATATGGGGACTACTAGGATGATGCTATGGTGGATAAGGTCGGGGAGTTGCTTCGTGAGTATTAGGATTTGTTCCTTGTAAAGTTTTCAGAATTGAAGGGGATAATAGGTGATTTAGGAGTGATGAAAATAACATTGAAACCAGACGTGAAGCCTATGAAGCAGAGGCCATATCACCTTAATCCTAAGTACAAGGAAAAAGTCTGCTTGGAGTTGGACAAGATGTTGGCAGTGGGTACTATTAAACCAGTGGAGGAGTCTAATTGGGTAAGTCCTATGGTAGTTCAGGAAAAGAAGCAGAGGATGAGATAAGAATTTGCATAGATCTCAAGAAGCTGAATGATGCTTGCGTTTATGATCCTTTTCCAACTCCATTCATAGATGAAGTGATGGATAATACTATCAGAAGTTCATCAAGAGCTATGCCCAGATTACCGCATTGATGGAAAAGATATTGAAGAAGGACGCTAGATTTTTTTGGAATGAGGAATGTCAGCAGAGTTTGGATGTATTGAAAGAGAAAATGGTCACTACGCCGATCCTAGTCTTCTCGGATTGGAAGAAGGAATTTAATGTGCATGTGGATGCATCATGTATTGTGCTGGGAGTAGTGTTGACGCAGGCCGGTGAAGGAGAATTGGATCACCCGATAAAGTTTGCAAGCAAGAATCTATCAAAGGATGAAAAGAATTATTTGATGATAGAGCGTGAGCGGTTGGATATGGTGTATGGGCTCCATAAGTTCAAGTATTACTTGCTAGGTGGACACTTTAAGATGTATACAGATCCTTTTGCATTAAAGTACCTAGTCAACAAGCCTGTGTTGGGGGGGAAAATATGCAGATGGTTGCTATTGTTTCAGGACTATGACTTTGAAGTAATTGTAAAGCCAAGATGATTGAATGTAGGGCCAGATCATCTGTCCTTCATTGAAACTGGAGAGGAGTCTACCAATTTAGAAGAGGGGCTTCTTAATGTGTAGCTCTTTGCGGTACACATAGTAGACAATCATTTTGTAGACATTATCCCCTTCCTGACTATAGGAACGACTCCAGAAGGATACACTAGTCAACAAAAGAAGGATTTAGTGGTGCGCACGACAATTTTTTTTGTATTGTAGGCCATTTGTATAAAATGGGATGAGATGAGATATTGTGATGTTATGTGCCTGATTTTGAATGAAATAGTGTCCTCGTTGAAGCTCATGGGGGCACTACAGGAGGCCATTATGTAGGAAAAGCCACATCGTAAAAGATTTTATGCGCTGGGTTATGGTGGCCAACATTGCATAAGGATTCCAAAGTGTATTATAGGGTGTGCGATGCATGTCAAAAAATTGACAAGCCATCGCGAAGAGATGAGCTAACTTTGAATTCGTAGGTATCACTGCAACCATTTGAGAAATGGGCAATTGATTTCATAGGACCGATTCAACGTCTAGGAAAGAAGATGGGTGCACGGTATCGCTGCGACTAAGTATTTGACTAGATGGGCAGAGGCACAAATTGTAAAGGACTATATAGGGACAACAACATTGAAGTTATTATTTAAATATGTGTTGAGCACGTTTGGTTTCCCGAAGATTTTGATGAGTGATCATGGTACGCATTTCCTTAATGAAACAATCAGTGCACTAATGGAAGAATTCCAAGTTTATCACCATAAAAGTATGCCATATCATCCTCAGCCCAATGGGACAGTTGAAGTGTTTAATAAGATGTTGGAGAACACACTGACAAAGGTTTGCAATGCAGAGAGGAATGATTGGGACATGCACATACCAGATATGTTATGGGCTTATAAAACTACTTGTAAGAAGCTTACTGGTCAGACAACTTTCAGGCTGGTCTATGGCGTAGAGGCTGTGATGCCTATGGAATATATCGTGCCTAGTCTACACATAGCAGCTTTCACAAGGATGGTGGAATGCAGAGCCTTAGAAGAGTGTCTCATGCAGCTGATAGAGATCGAGGAAGATAGGTTTCTGGCTGGATTCCATTAGTAGGTTCAGAAGGAACGCTAAAAGGCATGGCACGATCAGCACATAACATTGCGCATGTTCAAGGTATATGATTTAGTTTTATTATATGACAGGAAGTTTGATAAATTTCCAGGAAAATTTTAGATGCATTGGCTGGGGCCATATGTGATCAAGGATATTACCAATGGTGGAGCAGTTCAACTTGTGAAATTGAATGGAGATCCATTTTCGACAAAGTTAAATGGCAGCCGATTGAATCCATACACTGAGGATACGGCTTGATGACTATAGGATGGTAGCACAATCATAGTGCTCCAGGTCGCTACGAGGAGGTGTGGGACTATAAACTACACTACTCGGGTTGTAGAGCTACGCGACAGGAGCTTTGCGTGAAATAGGAGGGTGTCATAGTACTAGAAGAAGTGCAAAGGGAGTTGTGATATAGGGGTGGAGACCATGTACCACAACGAGAAAGTGATTGTTACCATCACTATTCATGATTTGACTACCAAAATATGGTCAAGAGGAGCGACCGACCGACATTTAAGGCATTTAAGAGTGAATTTAAGAGGAAAATCTTTGGAAATATGCCGCCAATATTGTATTTATGAGCAGATTTTGGGGGAATGGTTGAATTTGAATTTGAATTTTCCTATAAATTACATATGGACATCCAACAAGAAACACTTTGCATTCTGAGAATTTTTGAGTTGTGCTATCAACTCCCCAGTAAGAAGTCCCAAATAGACCTCAAATCGTTTGGTGTAGGAGTCCTAACAGTGTCATATGGTATTACTTTTATTGCAGTTGCATGTAGAGGAAAGTAAGATTTCCTTGTTGGTAGCAAGGGTGTGACATGTGTAGAAAGCCAAGGAAGGTGCATGAATGGTTCTAACACACGGGAGGTAGAGTGAGTGCACCCCTTGGAAACCTGTAGAAACACGCAACTTGGAAGGGAACACACGAGAAAAGATGCATCACGAACTGGAAGGTAGGCGAACCAACAATCCAAAGTGATGGTTAAACCAACAACACATCTCAATAAGATTCATACATACATATAAAAAAAGAGTCTATACATACCTGCGTAAGCAAACAAATACACATATCATTAGAGTAACCAAGTTAACTAAAATATAATCAAAACATATGCATGAAATGTGCTAGCTTTGTTATATTAAGAAGTGAAAGTTAAAATCATACAGTACAACCATGACCAACCACTAGCCCTGATAACAGAACGTTACAGTCACTCTCGTATGCTCCTCCAAAGAGATGTACTAGCTTTGCACTATGGAGAATCCACAGTTCGTTACAATACACTCCAAGATTCCTCTAAGATACTCGTATTGGAGGTTTGGATGACCAAAATCCTATGTAATGTGTTGTGAGGTACTATAAATAGAAAAGGGTGGGGTGACCCTTGACATTCCCCTTTGTGACTGTTCACCTACTGTCATGACTCTTCAACTACTCTATGACTGTACATCCAACTATCAACACTTGGACTTCCACTTTACAAGATGTTACATCCAATATTCACATGTACCCATGTGAGAAAAAATAGGCTTGAAAAAGCCATGCAATACATCACTAAGACTCGAACAGTTGTGGGAAGGCAAACTCTTCGACATCCTCACCATGATTGATGGTGTTGAACTGATGCCAAGCTTGGTCATCCACGATGGTGTCTGTGCACTCAATGGTGACATCCTGCTGAAAGTGAACTCTTGCCTTTGTTGCATCCGGGTACACTAATATGGCTCCTCTGACCAACTAGTTTGATAACATGCACCTCATCATTTTGAGTGCAACTAGACCAACAACATACTGATGCAAAGTGTTTGTGATAATCTCCAAATGTATGCTGGTGACCATGCGCATCAACTTGTCGAAGTACATGTCTAGCTCCAGCCAGACTTAATTCTTGTCTTCTCCTCAGTGAGTGTGCCAATGGGTGGGATTGCATGCATGTGCATAATGGCATCCACACTCCTGAACACCCTCGATGCCACTGCTCACCCTGTCTGCTCCATGCCAGCTATTGGGCTGGGTCTATAACCTGTATGGGTGTAGTGTCATCAGTCTGTGTATGTTGCACCTCTTGTTGTACCTATTCTTGCTGCAAATCCATCTCTCATCTATTCAAATCCTGTTATTCTTTGAGTTTTCGCTTTAGCACTTGCAACTTCTTCTTTGTTTCTCTCTCTTTCTTTGTGCAATCGTCTTGTCGCACCATTGCCTCATAGCTTCAATCTCTAGACCTGATTTCATCATGAGTGGATCTGCTTTGAACTTGCAACTATGCTTCGCCTCTATGTTATCAACAACCTTCATCTTGCATTGGACGCACACAGGTCTGCTACCTTCTGTTGCTGCTGATGGTGTTGCTCACTGTGATGCCACTTCCATTTTGTCTTGATATCTTTATCCTTAAACAACTTGATGTCTTTATAGATAGGCAAGTTCATAGACACTTGATTGACTGCATCCCCAGTTACGCTCTCAAAGGTGTATTTGAATATGCTCTCCTGGAAGCCATTGTACTTGTGCTGCTGAGAGGTAGACGAACACCTGTGATACCTAGAGACATAACAACACTCATGGAAAGTAATCTGTTAGTTGAAAACCAAAACAAAATGAAGGGCTGACATGCAACATACCTGTGTGACTGTCTGTGAAGTTTGTGCAATTTTCACCGGGAGGCTGGGAGACTGACTGCCAAAACTGTGTAAGAGATAGTCCCAGCTGTTGGGAGGCTGACTGACTGTTGGAACTACACAATGCATAGTCCAACTTGGCCCGTTGAGGACTAAAACTACACAATGGACAATTTCAATCAGTAGTGACATGTAAACCAACAAACTATATTGCACAATTTCTTAGCTCGGCAAGGCATTGCCTCCACGAATTGCGCAATGCAAGCCTGGAGGTCAGTGTTGGGCAAGACTTGTGCAATTTCTAGAGGGAAGGGAGAGCCTTCACTTCAAAAAATGTGCAATGCATGCTATCCGGGCAAGTTTGTGCCAAGGCAGCCAAAACCCGTTGACGGGTGACTGAAAATATGAGAAGTCTGAATGCATGGTGAGATTGAGCGTAAACAAGAGTGAATGATCATGCACACAAATAGTAAGTGCATGATTTAGAAAATGGGAGAGCATGCATGTGTGTGAAGTGAGTCACGTAACGACGACCATCGATGCAAAAATAGTGTCATGCACACGATAGTAGTGAGATGCAAATGAAAACTGAAAGGGTGCTTCTACAAGCCAACATACATTAAAACGACAACAAGAATTCATTGAAATCAAGAAGACAACACTTATAGAAAGAGAAACACAAAAAGCGATAGAAACACAGTGCAAGACATGAAAATCAGACTTACCTTGAAACAACTAAGCTGAAAGTGATGAAGACTCCTGGATGCAATGTGGAACATCAAAGTTGTAAGATCGATGTGAGAAATGAGCTCTACAGTGTCCGGTTCATAAATTTTGAGAAGATCGAGGTTACGACGTGCATGCCACAAATCTAGGAAAAAACGACACTTGGCGAGAGGTTTCTAAAATGATCTTTGCATGTAACCTCCAGTTGCTAAAAATAGATCCCTAGATCCAAGTATGCCTTTTGCATGCTGCATTTTTCTATTTCAGGAAGCATATCCTATGCACACAAATCAATTTTGCTTGGTCTCAGAGATGTTCTTGTTAAGGTTTTCCCCCTCACCTTACCCTAATTGACTAAGATGACAAGGATTAACCCAAAACCAACAGACTAGAGTAGGTGATACCAGTTAGCATGCAAGTGTTGTGTTTTCACCAAGCCTCACTGTGAACAATGCCTATTTTCCATTGATGTATCATGGACTAAAGACAAAAAGTTATTCATACAGAGGCAGGATGATAGATAACCAAGTATTGATAACTGCACAAGTCCTCTTGTACTTTACCCATCTTTTTTTAAGAGTCGCACATGGTGTCATGTGAAACTAAGCTACAAATGTAAACAAGCAAACAATGAAAAAGGTAAGAAAAAGTAGCAGTAAATGCGTAATCAAAGCAAGTAATCAAACAAGAAAGAAAACAAACAAATATGCAAAGTAAGAAGCAAACATGCATGCAAGAAAACAAAGCAAAAGAAAACACTACTACTCCTAAGCTAACATGCATGGGTCTGCTTATGTAAAGTGATGCTTTCAATGAGCCACCAGTGCATTGGTGGACCCATGTTGTTGAAGGCATGGTTCGCAAACAATAGAGTTGTGCGAACCAACAAACATGAAAGATATAACAGTGAAGTGAAATACACTCGAGGTTTAAATGTGTCCATAGAACATAAGTGAGTGCAAATGCATGACATGAAATCCATGGAATTACCATGGTGTTGTGCTACACTTCATGAAAATGTTAAGTGTACGCATTCTCTTGACTATTCCATGCAAGCAAACGTGAGAAAGGGAGACCACTTCCATTGTACAAGTGTGCTTGCTGTGTGATATTCCTTGAATGCATGAGTGATGAGATCGTGTAGTTCAAGTGGAGGAAGTGAAATATGGATGTTTGGTTGATGCATGTTTCAATAATTTCTTGATCATAAGTGAAACCAACCTCGTGATAGTGAGGGCTTGACATAACCATCAGCTTGGGCTGAAGTGCCTTGACAGTTTGCGTGGTTTCGACTTTGTTGACAGATAGATCATCATAGACTAGTGCCTTAGATATATTAACAATGATTGAACCAACATCGTGATTAGATGAATAAGTAGAGTGATCACGACAACCAAGATCATACAATTCAAGATGTTTGTCAACATCCTCATGATTTGATGAATCACATGGAGGGGTAGATGAGAAATAAGAATGTTCACCCTCTACATTTATGGAAAAAGCAGATGAAGAATCAAGTGGATGTTAAATGAATGATTTATCCTCTCTACTGTCAAATGAAGGAATGACATCCGGTGTATTATGCGAGTGACCAACAATAGGTGCATCCATAGATGGAGATACATGAGAAAAAATAGGGATGAAAAAATCAATGAAGATGACAAGGAAAAGTGGAGGAGGCACAAATGGAAGGGAATCATCCTTCATTGCGGGTTGATGTTCAGGCTCCCAATCATACTTTTCATGAATGATAATGCAAGTTGGTTGAGCAAAACCAACTCTGTCAATGGCTTGATCCTCGTTCACAACAGGTGTAGAGTCTAGAATGGAAGAACACAAGACATTGCAATCTCGAGGATCAACAGAACACGAAGATGGAGGTTGAGGTAAGAAATGCATGTGACAAGCCATGGGCTTCACAACCAAATCTACACAAAAATTGAGAGAAGTGATGTTGGGAGGATGTGATAGTTGAACAGATGCGTGTGCATGATCTCCCACATCAATTTGTGACGGTGAAGTTGTTTGATGAGGGGACGGGGAATAGTCCTTGTGACATCAATCGTGTCTGTCTGTGATTGTGCAAATTCATTACTGAAGTATGCTGAGTGGGGTTTGAACTTAAACTTCATCTTGGGATGGACTGAATTGTTAAGGAAATATTCAAATCTATCCATGAGATACTGGAATTTCATCTAACTTTTTAGATCTTCAAACATTAATAAACAAAA
Source organism: Pinus taeda (assembly GCA_000404065.3). Taxonomy (NCBI): domain Eukaryota; kingdom Viridiplantae; phylum Streptophyta; class Pinopsida; order Pinales; family Pinaceae; genus Pinus; species Pinus taeda. The sequence goes on from APFE031385988.1 coordinate 109,763, forward strand.
GCACTCCGTAAAACCCATAGGTGATTCATGCAGGGCCTTCCATTATTTTAACAACATTTTATCAAGTGCTTCAAGATCAAAATGGTGAAAAACAGATTCAATTAGATCGCTGAACTGCTTGAATGAGTGCATGGAGTTATGAGGTAGCTTGCCAAACCATTTCAATGGGTGGTCGTAGAGTGTGTGTGCGAGCAGCGAATAGACATATGTTTCATTAAAATCTTCCATGTTCTCCATGAGTGCATGAAAGTCATCTAAGTGCTCAGGCAAGGCCACCTCGCCTTCACCATCATACATGATTTGTGACAAGTGATCCCAGAACTCCCTCTCGATATGAAAGATATGTCCATTGGACAGACATTTCAAAGGGTGAACTATAACAAACTCCATGATAGATGTACGAAGATTCAAAACATATTGTGAGGACTCAACTTGTCATCTAGACCTCCTTCTAGTGCCAAAATGTTGATGGTGCTAGACCTGCCAACATGTTAAGGGATCTGCTTAGTAAGAAGTCTCAACTAAACCTTAGATCATTTGGTGTAGGAGTCCCAATAGTGGGTCGTATGGTATAGCCTTGACCGTGGTTGCGCGCAGAGGCAAGTAAGATATCCTTGTTGGTAGTAAGGGTGTGACATGCACAACAAGCCAAGGAAGGTGCATGAATGGTTCTAACACATAGGAGGTGGAGTGAGTGAACCCCTTGGAAACCTATGGAAAGACGCAACTTGGAAGGGAACACACGAGTAAAGATGCATCTTGAATTGGAATGTAGGTGAACCAAAAAACCATAGTGATGGTTAAACCAATAACACATTTTAGTAAGATTCATACACACATATACAGAAAGAGTCTATACATACATGCATAAATAAAAATATACTTATATTGTTACAGTAGTCAAGTTAACTGAAATACAATAACAACATATGCATAAAATGTGTTGGTTCTGTTATATTAATAAGTGAAAGTTCCAATCATACAGTACAAATATGACCAACCACTAGTCCCAATAACATAACGTGATAGTCACTGTCACTTGATCCTCCAGAGAGATGTACTAGCTATGCACTGTGGAGAAGCCAAGGGTCCTTACAATACTCTCCAAGATTTCTCTAAGATACTCCTATCAGAATCTTGGTTGACCAAAAGCCTCTATAATGAGTTATGAGGTACTATAAATAGCAAAGGGTAGGGTGAACCTTGACATTCCCCTTTGTGATTGTTCACCTACCCTCATGACTCTTCAACTACTTGATGATTATTACATTCCATTATTGACACTTGGACTTCCACTTTACAAGATGTTACATACAATGTGCACATGTACCCATGTGAGACAAAATGGCTTGAGGAAGCCATGCAATACATCACTAAGACCTAGACAACTGTCAGAAGACCAACTCTTTGAATTCCTCATGATGATCAATGGTGGTGAAATCATGCCAAGCTTGGTCATCTGTGATGGTGTCCACACGCTCAATGGTGACATTCTGCTGAAAGTGAACTCTTCCCTTCGTTGCATCCAGGTACACTGATATGGCTCCTCTGTCCAAATCGTTTGATAACATGTGCATCATCGTCTTGAGTGCAGCTAGACCAGCAACATACTGGTGCATAGTGTCTATGTTGATCTCCAAGTGTGTGTTGGTGACCATGCACATCAACTTTTCGAAGTACATGTTCAACTCCAGTAAGACTTGCTTCTTGCCTTTGCCTCGTTGAATGTGCCACTGGGTGGGATCGCATGTGTTTTCATAATGAGATCCATGCTCCTGAACACCCTTGCATGCGATCAACAGAACTGCTCACCCTATCTACTCTGTGCCAACTATTGGGTTGGGTCTATAACCTGTATGGGTACAGTTCCATTAGCCTGTGGATGTTGCGGATCCTGTTGTACCTATTCTTGCTACAACTCCATCTCTCGTCTGTGGAACTTATGTTCCTCCTTGAGTTGCCGCTTCAGCACCTGCAACTCCTTCTCTGTTTCTCTCTCTACCTTTACGTGATCCTCTTGTCACACCATCACCTCATAACCTCAATCTCTAGAGCTGCTTTCATCATGAGTTGATCTTCTTTGAACTTGTAGCTATGCTCCACCTCTTTGTTGTTATCAACCTTCCTCTTGCATTGGTCGCACGCAGGTTTGCTACCTTTTGCTACTGTTGATGGTACTTCTCACTATGATGGCACTGCCATTTCATCTTGATATCCTTGTCCTTGAACAACTTGATGTTTTCATAGATAGGAAAGTTCATAGACACTTGACTGACTGCATCCCCAGTTGCACTCTTAAAGGTGTCTTTGACTCTTCTCTCCTGGAAGCCATTGTACCTATGCTGATGAGAGGCAGATGAACACCTGTGACACTTGGAGACATAGCAACACTCATGGAAAGAAATCTCTCAGTTGAAAACCAAAACAAACTGAAGGGCTGACACGCAACATACCTGTGTGACTGTCTTTGAATATTGGGCAATTTTCACCAGGAGGCTGGGAGACTGATTACCAAAACTACACAAGGCATAGTCTAGGTTTTTGGGAGGTTAACTAACTACTGGAACTATGCAATGCACAGTCCATCTTGGCCTATTGAGGACTGAAACTGCATAATGCACAATCTCAGTCAGCAGTGACATGAAAACCAACAAACTACATTGCACAATTTTTGGGGCTAGCAAGGCACTGCCTCCCATAATTGCACAATGCAAGCCTTGAGGTCATTTCTGGGCTAGACTTGCACAATTTCTAGTAGGGAGGCAAAGCCTTCACTTCTAAAAATGTGCAATGCTAGCAGAGCAAGGCAAGGTCCAAGCCAAGGTAACCCGGACCTGTTGACGGGCAACTGAAAACATGACAAGTCTGAATGCATGGTCAGATTGAGTGTAAACAAGAATGAATGGTCATGCATGAAAACAATAAGTGCAGGATTTAGAAAACTGGAAAGCATGCATGTGTGTGAAGTGAGTCGCTGCAACGACGACTGTCGGTGAAAAAATAGTGTCATGCATGCGACAATAGTGAGATGAAAATGAAAATTGAAACAATGTTTCTACAAGATAACATACATTAAAACGACAACAAGCGTTCATTGAAATCAAGAAGACAACACTTACAGAAAGTGAAACACAAAAAGAAACAAAAGCACAATACAAGACATGAAAATCAGACTTACCCTGAAATAGCTAAGATGAAAGTGACAAAGACTCCTAGATGCGATGTGGGACATCAAAGTTGTAAGATTGATGTGAGAAATGAGGTCTACAATGTCTAGTTCATAAATTTTGATAAGATCAAGGTTATGACATGCATGCCACAAATATACGAAAAAGTGACACTTGGCAAGAGGTTTCTAAAATGATCTTTGCATGTAACCTCCAACTGCTAAAAATAGATCCCTAGATATAGGGATTCCTTTTGCATGCTTTGTTTTACTATTTCAGGAAGAGTAACCCATGCATGCAAATCAGTTTTGCTCGGTGCCGGAGGGAACCGATCAACCTGAAGGCACATGCAACAACTTGTAATACTGAGAGAGGGATTTGCATAGTTTCTGAGCTGAGCTATGTTGGCTTTCCTTGAGGGAATATTTGTGACATGTTTGGCGAAATTCATGTCATGGCTAGTAGGGGTCAAGTGAATTCCTTATTCAAGTAATTGCATTTGTATCATTATTTTGTAGTTATCTTTCAGTTTTGAAAGTGTCATGGAGTTTTAGGTAGTGAACTGGGCTGAGCAGGTCACTACCTTCGAAAATTACATAATTTTTGGGCTGAGCTGCAGTGCTGGGCCAGATTGTGTATTTTTTCCAATGAAGCCTATCTGAGTGTACTGCGTAGTTTTCGAAACCAGTAGGTTGCCTAGCAGATTTGCTAAATTTCTAGAGGGAAGGATGGTTCCCCTCCAAAACTGTACAATTTTATGAGGGAGGCACTAAACCAACAATTAGCTTGAGTCTGGAATGCTAGCCTGTGGGAGGGAGACAAACAAGCTGACATGCACATGTCAGTAGGCCACTGAAACTTAGCTGAAGCCTAAGTACTTGATAGTGCAAGACATGCTACTAAGTATGGTTGGTAGGGAGGCTCCAAAACGAAGCTAAGGAAAAATTTTGGAGGGTGGTTATAGCCACTACAACACTTGGTGACACATTGGTGGAACTCCAGCTCTTTGAATGGACCATGTTCATGAAAATCAAGTCTAGCACCTCTGGAAGTATGGTTCACTTCTCTGTTTGTCTTGGTTTCCACAATTTCTAATTGTAAGATGTAGCATTTGGAAAGCTCTTGGTCAATCAACGCACATTCAAATCCAAGCCAACATGGCTGCTTCGATTGGGGATGAGGGGTATATTGGTGCATAATCCATATGTTCATCATAGTTTTAGTTTCATCTCTAGTGTTGCTCCACTGCCAGTAGGCTTGGACAATACCCTGACATAGTCATGTAGGAACACAAGAATTGCTCCGCTGCCAAAAAGCCTGGTCAATACCTCGACATAGTTACTTGCATCTCCTATCTACAAAGGAAGCCTTTCTCTTCTTTCGCCTTATTCATTTTTCATTTTTTTTCATTTTTCACATTTTCATTTTTTCATTTTCATTTTCGTAACTATGCATGGCACTTATTCATTTCAGAGGTGAAAGAGGGATCCCAACTTATTGAGATAAGAAGAGGTTGTTCCTTCAGAGAATTATTTTATATGTACCTATGATGTGCTTGTTAAGGTTTTCCCCCTCAACTTGCTCTACTTGACTGAGCTGAAAAGGATTAACAAAAAAACAACCAACTAGAGTAGGTGATACTCAGCTAAAGCCTAAGTACTTTAGCCCGAGGTGATGGTTATGTTAGGCCCTCGCTGTCATGAGTTTGGTTTCAATTCCAATCAAGAAATTTTTGAAACATGCAAGGCTCCTCATCACTCATTTGTATGCACTAAAGATCAACCAAATACCCAGATTTCGCTTCCTACACTCGAACTACACGATCCCATCGCTCATGCATTCGAGGAATATTACACAAGAAGCACACTTGTGCAATAGAAGTGGTCTACCTTTCTCAGATTTTCTTGCATGGCATAGTCAAGAGAATGCGTACACTTAACATCTGCACATAGTGTAGCACAACACCATGGTTCACACACATTTGCACTTGCTTATGTTCTGTGGACACATTTAAACCTAGAGTGTGTTTTGCTTCACTGTTATATCTTTCATTTTTGTTGGTTCACACAACTATACTATTCATGAACCATGCCTTCAGCAACATGGGTCCACCAATGCATTGGTGGCTGGATTGGAAGAATCACTTTACATAATAAAACCTATGCACCATTAGCATAGGAGTAGGAGTAGTATTTGCTTTTGGTTTGTTTTCTTGCATGCAACTTCTTACTTTTCATGTTTTCTTATTAGTTTGCATGTTTGTTTGTTTGCCTGCTTTTTTGCTTACTCACTTTTCTTACACATTTAATTATGATTTTTCTTTTCTTTGTCGTTGTTTTCTTGTTTATGTTTGTAGATTAGTTTTGCATGACACATGTGAAACTCTTGAAAAAAGACGGGTAAAGTACAAGAGGACTTGTGCAGTTATCAATACTTGATTATCTATCATCCTGCCTCTATATGAAGAACTTGGTGTCTTCAGTCCATGATCCATCAATGGAAAATATGTGTTGTTTGCAGTGAGACTTGGTGAAAACACAACGCTTGAACACTAATTAGTATCACCTACTCTAATCGGTTGTTTTTGGGTTAATCCTTGTAAGCTTAGTCAAGTAGAGTAAGGTGAAGGCGAAAAACTTAACAAGCATGTCAAAGGTACATATAAAGTACTTCTCTGAAGGAACAAGCTCTTCTACTCTCAATAAGTCAGTATCCCGCTTCTGCCTCTGAAATGAATAAGTGCCATGCACAGTTATGAAAATGAAAATGTGGAAAATTTTGAAAAAATGAAAATTGAATAAGGCAAAAGAAGAGAAAGGCCTCTTGCGTAGAGGGGTGATGCAAGTAACTCTACCAGGGTATTGACCAAGCTCACTGGCAGTGGAGCGATGGTTGTGTTCATGCATGACTCCACTGGGGTACTGTCTAGGCCTATTGGCAGCATAACAACACCAGAGATGAAACTAAAACTTTGATGACCATATGGCTTATGCACCAATATGCCCCTCATCCCCAATTGAAACAACTATGTTCACTTGGCTTGGAATGTGTGCCGACTGACCAAGAGCTTAGCAGATGATATATCTTACAATCAAGCAAGTATGGAAACCAAGATGAACAGAGAACTGAACAATACATTCAGAGGTGTTAGACTTTATTTTCATGAGCAATTTTCATTCAGAGAGCTAGAGTTCTGCCTGTGTGTCACCAAGTGTTGTAGCGGCTACAACCACCTTCCATATTTTTGCCTTAGCTTCATTTTGAAGCCTCCCTACCAACCATCCCTAGCGACATGTATTCCACTGTCAAGTACTCAGGCTTCAACTAAGTTTTAGTGGTATGCCGACTTGTTCATGTTAGCTTGTTTGTCTCCCTCCCATAGGATAGAATTCCAGACTCAAGCTAATTGTTGGCTAAGAAGTTCCCTCAGAAAATTTTGAAATTCTAGAGGGGAACTAGCCTTCCCTCTATAAATTGCACAAATTTGTTGGGCAACTTGTTGGGCTCAAAAATTGCGCAGAATAGTGAGACAAGCTTCCATGGAAAAACTACGTAATTTGGCCCAACACTACAACTCAGCCCATAAATTTCTCAATTTTGGGAGGCAGCGACCTTCTCAGCCCAGAAATTATGCAATCTCTCAGGGAAAACTAGCCTAGCTCAACTCATAAACTGCAAAAATCCCTCTCCCAATATTGCAAGTTGTTGCATGTGTCTTCAGGTTGACTGGTTCCCTCTGGGACCGAGAAAAAATAATTTGCATGCATGGATTGCTCCTCCTAAAAAAGAAAAAGGCAACATGCAAAAGGCATCCATGGATCTAGAGATCTATTTTTAGCAGCTAGAGGTTACATGCAAAGATCATTTTAGAAATATCTCACCAAGTGTCACTTTTTCCTAGATTTGTGGCATGCATGTCATAACCTCGATCTTATCAAAATCTATGAACCAGATGCTGTAGATATCATTTTTCACATTGATATTACATCTCTGACATCCCACATCACATCCAGGAGTCTCTGGAACTTTTAGCTTAGTTGTTTCAGGGTAAGTCTTATTTCATGTCTTGCACTGCGTTTTTGTCATTCCTTGTGTTTTGCTTGGTGTAAGTGTTTCTGCTTGATCTCAATGAATGCTTGATGTCGTTTTATTGTATGTTAGCTTGTAGAAGCACCATTTTAGTTTTCATTTGTATCTCACTACAGTCAGGTGCCTGACACTATTTTTGCACTAACAGTCACTGTTTCAGTGATCGCTTCACACACATGCATGCTTTCTCATTTTCTGAATCCTTCACTTACCATTTGCATGCATGATCATTCACTCTTGTTTACACTCAATCTCGCCATTCATTTAGAATTCTCATGTTTTCAGTCACCCTTCGACGGGTCTGAGCTGCCTTAGTCCAGACCTTGCCTTTTCCAGCTAGAATTGTGTATTTATGGAAGTGAAGGCTCTGCCTCCCCTCCATAAATTGTGCAAGTCTAGCCCAATAATGACCTCAAGGCTTGCATTGTGCAATTATGGGAGGCAGTGCCTTGCTAGCCCTAGGAATTGCACAATGCAGTTTGCTAGTTTGCATGTCACTACTGACTGAAATTACACATTGCATAGTTTTAGTCCTCAACAGGCTATGCTGGACTATGCATTGCGTAGTTACAATAGTCAGTCAACTTCTTGACAGTCAGGACTATGCCTTACATAGTTTTGGTATTCAGTATCCCAGCCTCCTAATGAAAATTGTGCAATCTTCAAAGACAGTCACACAGGTATGTTGCATGTTAGCCCTTCAGTTTGTTTTGGTTTTTAATTGATAAATATCTTTCCATGAGTGTTGCTATGTCTCTAGGTATCACAGGTGTTCGTCTGCCTCTTAGAAGCATAGGTACAATGGCTTCCAGGAGAGCAATGCCAAAGACAAATTTGAGAGGGAAACTGGGTATGTAGTTGATCAAGTTTCTATGAAATTTCCTACCTATGAAGACATCAAGTTGTTCAGGGACAAGGATATCAAGATGAAATGGCAGCGACATCATAGTGAGCAACACCATCAACAATAATAGAAGGCAGCAAACTTGCGTGTGACTAATGTAAGAGGAAGGTTGTTGACAAAATAAAGGCTGAGCATAGCTGCAATTTCAATGCAAATCCACTCATGATGAAAGAAACTTTGGATATTAAGGCTATGAGGCAATGAAGTGACAAGAGGATCACATGAAAGCAGAGAGAGAAATAGAGAAGGAGTTGTAGGTGCTGAAGCAGAAATTCAAGGAGGAACAAGATCTACATAGACAAGAGATGAGGATGCAGTAGGAACAGGTACAACAGGAGGCACAACATCCACAGACTGATGAAGCTGTGCCCATACAGGTTATAGACCCAGCCCAGTAGCTGTCCCTGAGAAGATAGGGTGAGCAGTGCCCTCGATTGCATGCAAGGGTGTTTAGGAGCATGGACGCCATTATGTGCATGGATGAACTCAGACCCATTGGCACACTCACTAAGGTGAAGAAAAGAAGAAAATCCATCTAGAGATGAAAATGTGCTTCGACATGTTGATGTGCATGGTCACTAACACACACTTAGAGATTAGCACAAACACTATGCATTAGTATGTTGCTGGTCCAGATGCAATCAAGATGATGATGTGCATGTTATTAGACGATATGGATAAAGGATCCATATCAGTGTACCTAGATGCAACCAAGGAAAGAGTTCGATTTCAACAGAACGTCACCATTGAGAGCATGGACACCATCAAAGATGACCAATCTTGGCATCAGTTCTCCACCGTCAATCATCGTGAGGACGTCGAAGAGTTGTTCTTCCCACATTTGTCTGAGTCTTAATGATGTCTTGCATGGTTTTCTCATGCCATTTTGTCTCACATGGGTACATGTGCATATTGTATGTAACATCTTGTAAAGTGGAAGTCCAAGTGTCGATAGTGGAATGTAATAGTCATAGAGTAGTTAAAGAGTCATGAGGGTAGGTGAACAATCATGAAGGGGAATGTCAAGGGTCACCCCACCCTTTTCTATTTATAGTACCTCATAACTCATTGTAGAGGCTTTTGGTTAGCAAAGCTTCCGATAGGAGTATCTTAGAGAAATCTTGGAGAGTATTGTAATGAGCCTTGACTTCTCCACATTGTAGAGCTAGTACATCTCTTTGGAGGATCAGGCGATAGTGATTGTAATGTTCTGTTATCGGTACTAGTGGTTGGTCATGGTTGTATTGCATATGTATGTATGAATCTTACTGAGATGAACTTTTGGTTTAACCATCACTTTTGGTTGTTGGTTCACTTGCCTTCTAGTTTGTGATGCATCTTTTCTTGTGTGTTCCCTTTCAAGCTGCATGTTTCCACAGGTTTCCAAGGGGCACACTCACCCCACCTCCCATGTGTTAGAACCATTCATGCACCTTCCTTGGAGTGATGCGCATGTCACACCCTTGCTAGAAACAAGGAAATATTACTTACCTCTACGCACAACCGTAGTCAAAGTGATATCGTACAACCCACTATTGGGACTCCTACACCAAACGGTCTGAGGTCTAGTTGGGACTTCTTACTGGGGAGATCCCCTGACATGTTTGGGGGTCCAACACCGTCAACATTTTGGCACTAAAAGAGGTGTTGTGGGTGGGAACACCCTAGGGTCTTGGGTTGAAAATCCCAATAGAGCGGAGGGAAAACAACTGCAAGAAATACATAGAAAAAAATTTAAATTCTTATACTATTGAACTGGGAAGAAGTGACCTTACCCAGAGTTCCTATTTTTAGGTAGATCCCATAGGGTTCAAACCATCTTCTTCTTCCAATGCCTTTGAAACCTATAAATTATTCAAGCAAAGCATATGCAACAACGGTAACATAAAGAATATTCATGATATATATGTTAGATCATATAAGCAAATGAATGATTACACATTATTATAAGATTTATAAACAAATCAAAGCATGTATCAATGCAAAAACACGATAAATATAAGGAACATAACAACATTTCTTTATTGATGTAAGCTAAATGAAAGGTGGAAAACTACAACTTGAGTCTTCCTCTAGCTCCAAGTGGAACCATCCTCTCGATCCATCCTGTACCGGCCTTAACAATCTTCCTCCATCAACATACATGAGGATATCACAAGAGGGATGAAGGATATCTTAAAAGAGGAAACAAGAGTTTCCTAAAGCTTGGGGAGTACAGGAGTTACAAGGATTTCTTCAGATTTGATCAGGGATCAATCAACTATAATGTCAATATGTCATGTCTTCTCCCCTTAGGCCTTCCCATGGAGGTTTATTTATACTTCTCCAAATTAGTTTTTTCAATTGGGAAACAGTTGGGCCATAGGGTATAGTAGGTGAGTAATTGGTTAAACCCATAAAATCCACCCAAAGGTAAGGAGATTTATGATTTTTAAGTGTTTTAACACATATACGCAGGTTGGGTATATGCTGACCCACATGTACATGCTTTTAACATAGGGAAAAGTAGCGTATAGGAAATAAAACAATGTTTTTTAGATTTTGGACCAAGTCTAAAAAGGAAGGGTTGCCCTATGCCTTAAGTAGAGCATTAAATCTACCAAGAGTGGTAAATGGTACTATAACATATGCCCCCTAATATATGAGGTCAGAAGGGGTACATGATGGATGAAATGTATTAAGTGTATAGAAGGAATCATGCCGAGACCGAGGAGGACTTCACCAGAATTTAGCCTACCAAGCCAATGAAAGAGATCAGAAAGAAACTGTTGTCTGAGGTGGGCATACCCATGTTTAGAGATAGTAAATCATGTCCTCATGTCAAGTACAAAAGTAGATCCAATATGCATACAAGTATGAAGGAACTTAAAATGCATATTGGATCATCCGATCATATCCAAGTAAGTACATGTCTGAATATCACATATAAAGAATTGATCAATGATGCTGAAGTATGAAGCTGATCACTGAAGTCATAAAGCTGATCCAAAAAGTACAAATTTAAATGGTGGAATAAATGGTACTACACTGTAACTCGGGTGCCAACATATAGGATGTGATTTTAAGGAACTGCAACATATAAAGTGGATGGTGTCAACTAGTAGAAGCAGGAGCAAGTGACAAGTGAACCAAGGAATGTTGATGCAAACCTGAGGTCTTCATCAAATGCCTTGGTACATTTCTACACAAGGGGAATACATGATCTAAATTCGATCATGTGAGAAATTGTTTGATTACTGGTCATTGATGTATACCATTAACAAACATGAGACTACTCACCGATAATGATGATGAGATCCAAGGTAGCCAGTACAATCTAATAAGTGTGAATAAATGAGTTGTAGTCAAACACTTGGAAAAATCTATCAATCATGAGACAATGCTTTTTTCCCACTGTCGCTAGCAAAGGAGTCTACCATTGATTACTGAAAAACATAAGGTACTGCCAAATGGACTCTAGATTGCATTCCCAGAGCAATGAGCTAAAATCAATGGGAAAAGATACGTTAGAAGGAAGACATTAAGGCATCCTTCATAAATCTAGCATGAGTGTAACCTGTAGGCCAATAATGTGGAAGGAATCAGATGAATAAAGATGTAGTAACCCAACCGAAGCATCTTTCTAGCATGCATAATATGTAGCTAGCGCATGATAGAAACCCTCTAAACCAACCAATAATGAAATCTGACATAGAGGTGAGGAATCCACCAATAGGGTCAAATGGAAACCAAGGTAATGCACGAATCCCAATGTGTGATAATGAAAGTTGATGTCGAGCACAAGACAAACCACTCAATCAATGACCCATGATATTGATTGATGCTGAGCACAAGGTGACCTATCAATAATGAAAATAGGGCTAGGGTGCGGCTCTAGATTTGCTCTCAGGGAAATTTGTCACAGTCGATAAGAGTGAGACTTGCCAACAAGAAGTCAATGGAGACCTTCTCAAACTAGCACGAGAAAAGGACTAAATAGCTGATGTGATAACGAACATGACTCTGACTAGGGATGGCCAACTGAAAAATAGGTCAAGAGACACCATAGAGAGGCTGACTCAAGTTTACTTCCACTGAACAAAATCACAACTCAACTGTGACTACATGGTAACATATGATAACTTTGTATAATTTTGTCATGCAGGAGGCATAAGCAAACTCTCCATATGATTGGAAGAGATAACAAATCATAGGAGTATTGAATCGATAACAACCTTAAGGCTCTCCTAAGTCAAACTAAAGCCCATCCCAATGGAGGCAAGAATTATTTTTTGAATTCTTTGTTCGAGGGTGACACAATTGACTGTAGCTGCCATCAAATATTGAAATAATGTCCTATTACCACTCTTTTTTGGGATCTATAATTTTTTTGTCTTTTTCATATTTATGAAGCTTGAAAAATAATAAAATAATGCTATAGTACAATGGAAAGAACGAGTGTAGAAAAAGATGCTCTAGTTCCTGGGAGGGGAACATTCCTATGCTCAACGCAAGGTGGCGAAACTAGTCAATGACACTCAAAGAAATGTTCTTTCCACGGGTAAAAGGGTATGTCAAGTTTCAAAGGCTAAGTGATTGCAAGGTTGATTTTGTAGAAGACATGGTCAAAAGGTGGCTTAAAAATGAGTCCAAGTGAAGCCGACTCAAGGCAAAAAGGTGTAAATAGTCAAGATGAAATGTAGTAGTACAACTCAACCCAAAGGAGCCTCTAGGTTATAAAGCCAGAAAATAGCGAAGAAGGAAGAGAATGAAACTCCAATGCATAAGTCATGGCAGGACTAAAGAGGACCCCCAAGCCTACTCAATATAGTAGCATGGGCAACATGCTTCAGCGAGGATCTAACTAAGATGCCCATGTAAAGGTTGGCTCTACAATCACATCATGATTATATAAGTCGGAGACTGAAAAAGGTTTGTGAATCAAGACATGATGGGGTCGACCCTATGGCAAAACATATCGTAGTATGGAGGCTAGTATGCAAAATACAGTGGAAAGTGATATTCCATAATGTATATTCTAGTAAGAAAGCAATACCTGCCATGACGAGTCTGCAGTCATGGGATCGAAGAAATTTCTCAAAAAAGTCTCCAAAATATCCTGTAAAAACAACCCATTCCCAACACTCCAAGCCAAAAGGTTAAAAAGTCCATAAAATAAAAACCAACTTTAGAAAAAATAATTTTCATTTTTCAACCTATATAAGGACTTTTGGACTCACAATTTTCTCATTTGTGTTTTGAGCAAGCAATTGTGGAGAAAAACTCAAGCAAGCTTCCTTTGTCAAATTCAACCATTCAAATTGCTTCAAATATTCTAGGTAACCCTCTAATCATACTTTTTTATAAATTTTATGCTTTTTAGATGTTTTTTCATAAATTTGACCGTAAGAAATTATTTTTAAAATTTTTACTCTGTGTACACATAGATTGGATACAAGTAACCTGCGTATACAAAGGCCCTATGAGCGACTATGTAAAAAACGAATCCGCGTGTGCGTGAGTTTAAAATTTTAAACATGGATTTAGTGCTATGAAAAATCCTTTTTCGTAGAATGACAATTACCTGGCACGAAAGAGAGCACAATGCCATTGATAACCAAGTGATGGAGGATCAAAACGCATTAGATGCTTTGAGAGGATGTGGTTTGTTAAAATTCTTCAAAATGCCAAACATGAAGGTGAATACTCGATTGCTTGAGCTGCTAATTCATTACTGGAGTGCGGAAGAAGATGGATTCATGATTGATCAGATGCCCTTGAGGATCGAGATAGAAGAGATTTATTTCATTACAGGTCTTTCCCGAAGGGGGGGAGAGTGAAATCAACTGGCAGGACGAGAGGTAGTCTCAGTGTAGAAAACTACGTCCGTATATACTGTCTTGGCAACCTTGAAAAGGTTGGAAGCCAGATTCTAATCAAGTATGTAGAGATTTTATCATTGAGAATCCTACTATTTACCATAGCTAGGGTAAATAGTTCTACTGCTCTACATCAGGCTTCACATGTTTCCATGAGCCTTGTAGTGGATTGCCTCACTATAGTGTTTGATTGGTGTACACCTCTGCTAACTAACATGAAGAAACAATTCACTTCCATCCAGAAGAGTCAGACGAAGAATTTTGGATACAAAACTATCTTATGTTCTTTCTTTTTTGAGAGAGTACCTAGTCTTTGTCCCAAGGTACTATCCACCATCAGTAGCCCGAGATATCCACTGATGGGTAGGTGGGCTAACTTGATGAAATTCCTAGGGGGCAGTGAGGTCCCTAGGATGAATTTTTATGGCAATTTTTTCCTTTGGTGGGAACAATAGGTCATCGCAGTCTAAGACTACCCTTATGCCAGAATGGATTTTTGAGGAGATTCGAATATATTATTTCCATTAGATGCATCATGGGGTGCCATAGGTATAAATGATTTTTTAGTTTTTGAATTTTAATATTTTTTGGATTTTCAATATAAATGAATTAAAAATATTTTTGATGATACAAGACACTTACAAAATTATTAATCACGCTTCAGATGTGGGACCAGTGAGACCTAATATACTTCCTCGATATAAGCATCGTGGAAGGGATACTGAAGGGGCCGAAACTAAGATTGAGAGAGTCCTCCATGCAGACTAGAGAAACTTGGTGAGATTGACTCACCAAGTACCCATGGTGGCCATAGAGGACTTACTAGAGGAGATGCAATGGTGCGTGGTGGGAGTACCACAGGACTGGGTGCAACTATTTCGGTGGGTGGCTAATGCCATCATTTTCTTTCTAGCTACTCATCTTGAGAAGGATCGTTACATAGATGAACATATATTTTTGTGATTAGACATGACGATGGGCATAAGCCCAAATTTTGTAGGGAATTTTGTCCTGATTTTGTATATTATTTTCGACACAAAAACTCTATCTATATATAGATGGTTTTATCATGATCATATATACAAATGATATTCAATTATTTTTATGTTTTAATGTGATGAATGATTTATATGCCAATCCATTGCTTGATTAGCAATATGATCTGCTAAGGAATTTTTTGATCATGGAATGTGAAAAAATGTGATGTAAACAAATGATCTTTTCAATAAGCACACTCTCAAAAATTGGCGATAGAAATAAGGATCTCTTACCCGATAGATGTTATTCAGTTGAGATACCACCAGTTGTGAATCCAAATAAACTACTAACGAATCAATATCAAAGAGATATTGCCTCAGATAGTAAATTAATAACAACAGTATATTCGGCAATATTATTTGAAGCGGGACTGATACATACTCCTCTCGAAACCATCAACTGGCCAGATGGATAAAAAATCACCAAGTTGCAGAAGCAAGGTTTTGTGTGTGTCTACTAGCACCATCGGTGAACCCTATATATATCAAATCATCCATCAATACCAGCTAAAGTAGATAAAAAAATATCAATATCACTAAAAATGATAGATAGATATGTACAATAATAAAATATATACAAACAAGTAAATGCTCGACCGAAGCCTAAGAAATGTACTTCTTAAGGTAGAGCCCATTTCTGGGCTCCGCCAACTTGTTTCCTTCAAAATCAATTAATTAATAGGCTCCCTTGTGGTGAAGTAAAATTATAAGTGCGGAAACGAATGAATTCCTCTAGCCTGATGATGGGTCTAGCCTTAATCGATTCATTCTATGGAAGATTTCCTTAGGTTAGGACCAATTAAGAGGGCCTACCTCTTAGTTCGCTTATTCTATTTGATGATGTCCTTGCTTGCTCGCTCTATCTATCTCTCGCTTCCTTCTTCAAGCACCTGAAACAAGTAAACAACAACAAAAAACAAACGTGATAATAGACAAATTGTAATTCAACCTACTTAAGAAGTCAAGAAAAATTAAGCCATGAATATGTAAGATGAAAAAGCATGTAGGAATCAATCGATAGTTGCATTAATTAATATCAAAGAGAGATTACAGCCATTTGACTTGACGTTGCAATCCTCCTCTGACAAGACCAGGTTCCCACACACTTCTACTAGCATTCCATGATGGACTCAATCAACAATAGTTTTAAGGCTCTTCCCTTTAGGCTTCACTCGAAAACAAATCACACTTCTCCCTCACACAATTAGATAGCTACAACTAGTAATAGCTTGCTGTCTACTCCAAACCAAAATAGCATTAGCACACCTATATCAACACTTCAACACTCACACTAGCTTGTGCTTGGGAAGAAGGGAGGTTTATATAGGATGAATGGATGGGAAATGGGTCCTCTTCTCATGGGATAAGGTCTTATTTCTTGAGGTAGTTCCATCATTATGGGGGAAAGGAGCCCAAACTGACATCCTCGACCCCATTCAACTAAACCATTTACCAAACTTCCATTACGAAGCTTTTAGAGCTGGAAGCTTCGGCTCTTAATTTAAAAAACTTTCCATAATAGGGCCAGTGTGACTGGAACATAGCTCAGTCACTCTGGTTAGCGTTAGGGATAGTGCTAATCTCTGCACATCCGCATGGGAAAGACAAAGGTCATTAGCGTTGGTCTTGTAAACTACGCAAAACAGAAGTTTAAGGGAAAATGGTGCAAAAGGGAATTGATCTGCTCATGAAGAGGTACATAATGGGAGTTTCTTCAGGAAGGAAAAGCATGCAGGGTTCACCATAGAGGTCCTCCAGGATCAAGAAATGGGGAGTACAGGGACAATGAAAAAATTATGTGTAATAGATGCACCCTAAAGCATGAAGACCGAGCTTGAGTGAGGGATGAAATGCTTTATAAATCAGTGCAGGGAACTGGTATTTCGTCAGAAAACCTGCAAGCAAGTATAGATACATATACATAAACTAAGATCTCTGTCAAATGATACATGAATCATGGCATGGATGTAGCCATCCAGAGAATGATCATGTAAATGGATCCAGGTATGAGCGCAGCCATCCGTCAAAGAGGATCATAACAAAACCAAGATATGGTGGCAGCCATCCAATAATGAGAAGGACCAAATATGTTAACTCACGGTCTGGTCACAGCCAGCCATCTAAAAGGGACATGCATATCATAATAACCATGTCACACCACTTCGCAACTTGGAATTTTCTGATCTAAGTCCAGGGTCTTGCGCTCTAACACGACCCAACTGAAGTACATATTCTAACATGTGAATAGATGTGTTGATGTCGAACATGCTAGAAAGTCACTTGATTACCAGTCGATGATGTAAAATATTAACAAGCATGACAAGAACCATCAATATTGACAATGGTCCTCAAGGTACTATCAGCACAATCCACGAAATGTGAATAGAGGAACTGTAGTTGAACACCTGTGAAATCACTCGATCGAAAGCAAATGACGTGAACTTGTTGTTGAGTGCAAAGAACTTGCCATTAGGGCATGCAATATTTGAGGTACCGGAAAGGAATCTTTCGATAAAATTCTCGGATAATGAGTTGAAGTTGACGGGAAATGACCGTGTCGAAGGAAGGCCATAATGTTTCCCACATCAACGATAAGAGACAAAAGGATGCAAAATGATTTTGGATGATACAAAGAATTAGAGGTAAGTGTAACTGTAGAAGGAAAACTCTTGAACATATCAGCGACACAACTAGAAGTTTGGAAGCTTTTGGATCCATGGGATCGGTGGTCATGATGACGTGGCAGAGATCAAATGGAAGGAAAAAATGAACGGCCCAACCAAGGAATGTCAACGATACAAAGGAGGATATTCCAACTTGGCACAAAGTAGAAAGTGTCATGTTCAAGAGTGAGCTGCCGACATAACTAATAGAATTCCAAATTTAGGTACCCCAATTATTTTTTAATCACAAGCTTGAAGGGGATAACATATGCTTGCATTGTAAGTTCATCCTTCGAAAGAATCTGACCCAGTAAGTTTAATGAGCCCTAGGAAGGAGAAGCTCATGTTCGTCATGGTGACAAATCTTGATGTCGTTTAATAGTTTAACGAGTCTGACAAAGGTGTAACTCAATATCTTTTCCATGTTTAGAGAGTTTGAAAAAGACACATAAAAGAAAACTCCACATGGTCCATTTTCATAAATTTGTGTCTCTCGAGCCCGAAAAGGTAGAAAATGACACTTGAGATAATTGCTTGACCATTTCAGTCAAGGATTACCTTTTTCGTAAATAGTGCCTCCCAACTTGAAAAAGGGATAAACTTATATTGGGCACACAATGTTCACATCCGTTAATGAGTTTGAAACGACAAGGGCTTGGCATATTTTCACTTTTAAAGGGTCGGAAAAGAGCTGAAAGTGGACCCCCAATTTTATTCTCTTTCACGAGTCAAAAGGGAAAAATACTTGGCAATCTTTTCATTTTTTACAAGTAAAAAAAGAGCTTAAAGATGACTTGTCCTGGAGGAACAAGTGGTATAAAGGGTAGCAACTAGTTCCAACAATGTTGGAACTTCTCAAAACATGTAATGGTTAAGAGGCTGGCTAACAAAACCATTCATCATCGTGGTTCCTCAGGAAAAGAAAAACAGCCAAGTGAAAGCTTATGATCGGCCAAAGAGATGGTAATGATGGAATGAAACAACCAAGGTTCATCATAAATTAGATAATAAAAAGGGCAATCACGGGATGTAAATCAGGTATGGGTTCATTGTTACAAAATCTTGAACCATGGAGAACTCTTCTTGGATTTAGTTTCATGTTTACACAAGCTCAAAATGAAAAACTATGCTTTTTATAAGTTCGCATGCCCCCAACATAATGACTCAATCAAGGTACATTGCCCCCAAGCTTCAGTTCAACCAACTAGATGGATGGAATGAAGGTTCACTTTCGATATCTTGGAAATAATCGACTGGGATTTTACGAGATCTTAGTCAAAAACACGATTTGGAAAAGGGAGTTTATTCATTTTTTAACGAGGTCAACACAATAAAAGAACCATCATCGAACATCTGTTTCATATTTTAATGAGGTAGAAATAGGAAGAAACTATCCTCAGATCCTTGTTTCATTTTTTAATGAGCTTGCCACAAGACAAGGACTTATGCTCACACCCTTTGTTTCATTTTTTAACGAGGTTGAAAAAAGACCAGGAACTATCCTCATAACATCTATTCATGGACCATATGAAAACATGGCCCCCAAGAGGTCTTCACTAGATGGAGGAACCATGCTATGGTAGGAATACATGTCATTTGGAACCATAGACAAATCTGGTTCCAAAGCCCCCAGTACATAATGTACTATACCATCTGTGTGATTATCAGCAGATGCAGAGATGGAATTGGTAGTCACATAATTGACCCATGGCGGGGAAGGTATTGCTTGCAAACAAGAGCCGACAGGGATGATGGTTGCAAAGGAGGCGCCTGGTAACTGATGAATGGCAATTGATCAATGGTCACAATTCTCCCTTTGTGTGGAAACAAACCACATGGAAGAGCGAAGAAACATGAGCTCCCATGACATAAACATAGTTGCGTCCAAGGAGAATATTTAAATCTAAGGGATCTTGGACTACCATCATGTCTATATAGACGGTCTTTCCTCCCAAAGTAATAGGGAACTTCAGAAGGACCCCCAAGGGTTGACTAGTTCCTTTGTTGAAGGCCAACAGATTCTCAGTGATAGGCACAAGCAGTGGGGAACCCAAAGCTTTCCAAGTAGTAGAAGACATGATGCTAATATACTCACCTTCATCTAATATAGTTCCATGTACTACCATATTATAGGCTTGTACTGTGATCTGGAAAGGCACATAAGATGGGAGGAGGAAAGTAGTCAATGGACCCCAATCGAAAGCGACAACAAAACTACTTGGTGGAGGTATAATATGATTTCCCCCATGCTGTATAGGAATAGAAGAAGGACTGTCCTAAACAACTAGGATGGGAGGGTCATGCTTCGATTCATGAGAATCTGAGGAGACAAGAAGAACATGAGCAGTATGATCACCATTCTGTTCCGGAACAAAGTGAGAAACTGGTGGCAGAACCAAGTTGAAACTCTTTCTGACCAATGGTTGGCCGATAACAGACACAAGAGATTCGCATTCAAGAAGAGTAGGATGGGCAAGAGATAAATTTAAGTCAACATCTTTAACAACTGGGAGAGGGTTAGAAGAAAGCCTCTAATAACCAATAGGAAGTTGGGGTTGAGGAGCTGCAAGGTTTTCCAAAACTTTGGAAGCTTTATCCATAAGAGGAAAAAGGTGAAGAAGATGCTTTCCTTCACATAACCTACAGGGGAATCTAATATTACCTTTCTTCTTGCCATTGCTAACCAAAGGTGTAACATTGACATGATGTCCAGAGGTCGATGGGGATGGCCAATCTAGGTTTTGAGACCATACCTCTAAGACTTTGGGAATGCTAGGATAGTCTCGAAGGAGATGGTCACCCTTACACAACCTGCAAGGGAATTTTACCTTCTGCAAAGAATCAGAAGGTTTATCGACAAGGGGAGGGGGAGGGGGAATTTAGAGCAATAACTGCACGGTTGGCCTCTTGCTTATTTGACTTCTTCTTCTTCATCTTCTTCTTCTTCTTCTTAGCCTCCTAGTTACTAGATTTCAAACTTTCACCATACAAATTAGAAGAGGAGGGTGAAGAAATGGGGGAAGAAGGCGAGGGGTCAACGTTAGAATCATTGTGACGTGATTCGAATGAAGGAGATGTTTGGATAGTAGTCGGGGCACTTGAGACCACCGAGGTTGAAAACAACCAGATAGGTAGACCAATGGTTAACCCAGGAAGGGATAACGTCACCATATAAGGAGAAACAACATTTCCAAAAGATGGAAAAGGACCAGGATTCCCATCCGAGGCGAACACTTGACTGGTGGAATCTAGAAATGTTACCATTGGGATCAACCCTAAAGAATTAATAAGGAATATAGCTTTTACCAGGAATATTTCATGGGAAGTTAAAATTTAGAACAATGAAACAAAACTTTGCCTTTTCATATTTTGAGAGTCGATAAAAGGACGAAAAGGTGACTCTATCACTTTTGGTTTGAAACAAGATTGAAAGGACAAGCACTCGAGCGATATTTTTTTATTTAGGGAGTCAAACATATCAAAATGACTACTCAGGATGATCTAGGTAAAAAGGATTACCAGGTAACCGTGAACTGTAGAATACCCCCTAGCGAACCGAGAAGTCTGGACAGGAGATCTCCCCGAATGCTGTGTTTGGTGTATCACATTTACAAGGTAGATGACTCAACTTCTTATGGAGAAAGGATTGCAGCCTAGAGGGGTATCCCATTATATACTCGATGGTACAGGAAGCACAAGTCTGTACTAGCGTTGTCTAGTGCCAAAGTGAATGACAACTGCTAGGTCTAAAGATGCCGGAATATTTCTCTTACCTAGACCACTAAATGTGAGCATTGAGTTTCAATGCTTCCTTAGGTTAATTCAATAAATTTTAACATTTTATCTTGAATTAGGTTTCAATTACAAGGCCCTACCACTGTCATCTGAAAAAAAAACTCTTACATGTAGTTATATGAGAAAAGAGATCTTTGTCTTCAATGAAAGTTAACACTATTTGAGGGATAGAGAGCACACAACCAATGAAACAATCAAAGAATGAAAACTTTCACTTATAAATCTCCTAAATGCACTTAATATTCCGTTAACAACAAAATAAGTTTCATTTCATTTCCAATGCTAATGATGATGCAATTCTAGCTTCTCAATGACACTACTAATGCAATATTTTTTCTTAAGTAAACTAGAATGATGTTATTCTTTTCATAAAATGCAAAATGAATCTTTCACATAAAGCACTTTAATGAAAATTTCACAGTTCCGAACAAACAAGCATCAACCAAAACCAAAGAATTATAAATGAAACTAAAAGCAACTTCTTCCTTGAATCGAACAAACCAAACACATAAATGCTTCAATCGACAAACCAAGTAATGTAATCCATGCTTGGAAAGAGAAAAGAGACACTCGAAATAAGAGAACAAACGAGACTCTTTCACTCATTCAATTGAAAGCAAAGCACCCTGGTTACTTTTGGGTGGAAGAAGAGAGTGTGAGGGTCAAGACACACTGGCACTGGAATGGGAGAAATTCTAATTTTTTCTTAACTTAGAGACTGGAACAACTTTTGGTCCAAAAGTACCGTTGATCAGCATGATTGGCATGACTTTTAGGTTAAAACTAGCACTGATAGGCCTGATCGGTGCAACTATTTGGCCAAAAATAGTGCTTATCGAGGGATTCAAAGAAAAAATAAAAAATAACTTCACACAAGGCAAAAATTAACACATGAGAGGGTGGTGGGATAAACCAAGAAAGCACACAAACCAAGCTAAATGAATCTCTCTAGTAAGGGAGAAGATTGTCTAAAAGGCTTACGAGGTCAAAATCATGAGAGCAAAACACACTGGCCAAGATTGGGGACAAACCCTAATCTTCACTTACAGGCATCGACGTGACTACTTAACTGACAAAAAGCGCTAGAGGCTAGTTGGCGCGACTGTTTCTCAGCATATCATGCTGATCAGCGCGACTGTTTCTCAGTATATCGCGCTAATTGGCATGACTGTCAGCAGATTAAGTGCACTAATCGAGGGAGCCAAGAAAAAATAAAAAATTTTTGAAACAAGGACTAGATATGCTATTATGAATTTTAGACTCAGACCAGTGAGCAGGAGAAAAGAACCAGAACCAAAGGGAAAAAGTGGAAGTAGAAAAGTTCTCACGAAATCATGAAATCAAAGACAAAAAAA
The DNA here is from genome assembly GCA_000404065.3 of Pinus taeda. Lineage (NCBI taxonomy): Eukaryota > Viridiplantae > Streptophyta > Pinopsida > Pinales > Pinaceae > Pinus > Pinus taeda. The sequence continues at coordinate 132,631 of APFE031385988.1, forward strand.
AGGATTGGGTTCCCTAGTGGAGTTGCCAATTTGTGGTGAAGTAAAATTATAAGTGCAGACACGAACAAATTCCTCTAGCCCGATGATGGGTCTAGCCACAACCGATACATTCTATGGAAGATTTCCTTAGATTAGAAACAATTAAGAGAGCCTACCTCTTAGTCCACTTATCCTATTTGATGATGTCCTTGCTTGCTCGCTCCAACTATCTCTCGCTTCCTTCTTCAACCACCTGAAACAAGTAAACAACAACAAATAACAAATGTGATAATAGAAAAATTGTAATTCAACCTACTTAACAAGTCAAGAAACATTAGGCCATGAATATTTAATATGACAAATCATGTAGGAAATCAATCGATAGTTGCATATATTAATATCAAAGAGAGATTACAATCATTTGTCTTGACGTTGCAGTCCTCCTTTGACAAGACTAGGTTCCCACACATTTCTGCTAACATTCCATGATGGCCTCAATCAACAATAGTTTTAAGGCTCTTCGCTTTAGGCTTCCCTCCAAACCAAATCACACTTCTCCCTCACACAACTAGATAGCTGCAACTGGTAATAACTTGTTGTCTACTCCAAACCAAAATAGCATTAGCACACCTATATTAACACTTCAACACTCACACTAGCTTGTGCTTGAGAAGAAGGGAGGTTTATATAGGATGAATGGATGGGAAATGGATCCTCTTCTCATGGGAGAAGGTCTTAGATCTTGAGGTAGTTCCATAATTATAGGGGAAAGGAGCCCAAACTAACATACTCGACCCCATCCAGTCAAACCATTTACCAGACTTTTGTTATGAAGCTTCTAGAGCTGGAAGCTTTAGCTCTTAATTTAAAAAACTTTCCATAATAGGACTAGTGCAACTGGAACACAACTCAATCACTCCTGTCAGTGCTAGGGACAGTGCTAATCTCTGCACATCGGCATGGGGAAGACAAAGGTCATTAGCGCAAGTCTTGTAAACTGCGCAAAAAGGAAGTTTCAGGGAAAATGGTGCAGAAGGGAATTGATTCGATCATGAAGAGGGACACAATGGGAGTTTCTTCATGAAGGCAAATCATGCGGGGTTCACTTTAGAGGTCCTCCAGGATCAAGGAACAGGGAGTACAGGGACAGTGAAAAAATGCTGTATAACATCCCTTTTTCAATAATCGCTTGATAATGAAGGGACCGTACCACATAGACTTAAACTTGCCTATCCCCAAGGCATCTTTGCCTTGATCATAGACCAAGATAAGGTCGCCTTCAAAAAAATTTCTGGGACAGACAACTTTATCATATTGAGTTTTCACCCTGTTTTTATGAGCTTCATTTATTGTGGCAGCATCTCGACGGTGCTCATCAAGATGTTCCAAATGAATGACGTGTTATTTGAGACTAGAAGTATCAAGAAGAAGTTCAAAAACTAGTTTAAGGGAAATTTCACATTCTACAAGAAAAATAGATTCCAACTCATAAACCAGTGGCAGTCTTAATTGACATTTGGTATGCCCAAAGTGCCAAATATAGCATGATGTTCCAATTGGACATAGCTTTATTAATCATCATTTGTAAGATGATTTTAAGGGATTTGTCACAACGTCAACCTTTGCATTGGCTTGAGGAAAATACGGAGATGAATTCTCCGACCGGAAACCCAACTTGAGAGCCAATTTAGACATCAGTTGATTTTGGAAATGACCTGCCATGATCAGTGGTAATACTTTTAGGAATACCAAATTGGGAAATAATTTGATTGAAGAGAAACAAGGCCACTATTTCAATGTGATTCTTGACAGTAGGCATAGCATCAACCCACTTAGTAAAGTAGTCTACAACCATGATAATATACTTGTGATTTCCTACTGAAGGTAGATGACAAGTAGTAAAATCAATGCCCCACTTTGTGAAAGGACTGACGGTGATCACAGGGAAAAGTGGAGCTAGATGTGCACGCATTTTTTAAATATAAACCTGACAAGGATGACATCTCTGTGTTCAAGATTCTGTGATCCATAATGAATTAAGCAAAGTCTTGCAGTAGAAATCACATAAGAGAAATTTTTGGCCGACACTTTTCGAACGAACAAGTGTGGTTCATCATTAGGACCAGATGAAGAGGCAGATCATGGCAAAGGTTTAAATAGAAAGCGATGCAGAGACAAAATTTCAAGTAATGGCTATATTGCTATGTTCAAATATAACCGTTACTTGAAATTATGTCTCTACATTGCTCTCTATTTAAGCCTTTGCCATGGTCTGCCTCTTCATTTGGTCCTGATGATGAATCACACTTGTTGGTTTGAAACACATCGGCCAAAAATTTCTCTTATGTGATTTCTATCGAAATATTTTACTTAAACAATGACATCTCTTGACCACTTCAATACAATCTTTGAAGATCAAAGGCCAAAAGTAGCCCGCTTGCAAAATTTTTTGGGTTGTAGCAAGCCTAGATAAATGACCACTATAAGCTTCATTGTGACAGTCATTAAGCACTGAATTAGCTTCTTCCAAGGTTAAACAATGTCTAAAGATTGAATCAATCCCACGACGATATAAAGTGTCACCTATAATAATATATTTTTTAGGGAGGTGACACAATTTTCTATGCTCGTCCTTGGAAAAAGCGAGTGGAAACTTTGAAGTTTGGAGATATATAATGATATCTCCATACCAAGGATCTTGCAAGGAAATATGAAATAGATGTTCATCATGAAAATTTTCTTCGTGAATTATTTCTTCCTCAAAAGGAAGCTCTGAGATCAACTCTGCAAATACTAAATATTTCTTAGATTTAGCCGACATGAATTCTAGGTTAAATTCTTGTAAAATGAAAATCCATCTATTATATTTGCCCCCAATCACTTGCGTACTAAGAAAAAATTGAAATGGATTGATGACTACTGAGATGAAAGTTTTTCAAAGAAAAATATAATGTTGAAGCCGTTGGATAGCATGAACAGCTGCCAAAGCTAATTTAACAATGGGAGAATAGCGTGTTTCAGGACCAACCAAGCCTCGGCTCAGATGATAGATTACATGCTCACACAAGGCATCATCTTCCTGAACCAAAACTATACTAATAGTTGATTCTGCTGTAGTGAGATACAAGAGGAAATGTCTGCTATAATTAGGTAGACTCAACAAAGGAGAAGAGATTAATGATTTTTTCAAAGCATCGAAAGATCATTGCACAAAATCATCCCATAAAAACGGGACCTCTTTCTTAAGCAATCCTTTTGTGATCTCGGCATAATTGGCTATAAATCTCCTCAAGAAATTTTCTTTTCCTTGGAGACTTTGAAGTTGACGTATAGAAGACGGGGGAGGCAACTGAAGTATTGCCTCAACCTTGAAGGGATCTACACGAATCCCCTTTGTTCACATGATGAATCCCAACAACCGACTAGATGTGACCATGAAAACACACTTATTAAGATTCAACCATATTTTATAAAAACAACATCGTTCAAAAATCAACTAAAGATGTTTAGGATGATCAATTATATTTTGAGAACGAGAAGCTAAATCATCCAGATAAGCATCGATAATGTGCTTGGTGTCGTGAAAAGCATATGAAATGGCCTGCTCAAAAGTAGCTCCAGCAGTTTTGAGGCCAAAAGGAATATTTTTGTATGGAAATGTACCCCAAGGACAAATAAAAGTTATCTTGTGTTGATCTTCTGGATGGATAGTAATTTGATTATAACCAGAGAATCTATCCATAAATGAAAAAATCTCATTACCCACACATTCATCAATAATATGATCAATAAAGGGTGTGGGGTACTTGTCCTTAGGACAAGCCTTATTTAGGTCCCTAAAGTCAATGCATACGTGAATCTTTCCTTGCTTTTTGTCTATGGTGACTGGATTAGAGACCCACTCGGTTAAAGGAATGGGGTATATGAAATCTACCTTAAGAAGTTTCTCGACCTCAGTTTTGATAGATGTTGCTTTTCTAGGGTTAATCGGTCGAAGTTTTTCATGAATAGGTTTTGCATTTTCATACGTCTTCATCTCATGCTGAACTATAGAGGGATCTATTCCAGGCATTTCCTCATAATACTAAGAGAATACATCACAAAACTCTTTGAAGAGATCAGTATAACTTTGAATTTCTTCAGGGGAAGAGTCAGCACCAATAAAGACATTTTCCATAATATTTGAATTCCTAGAGATGTTCACCGTTACAATTTGTGAGATAACAGACATGTCACCTTTGGTAGAAAACTGTGCTGGGGGAAAAGGGTTTAAAACTGCATGAACATCACTAGTATAAGGACTAGACAAACTTGACTCTACTTCCTGCAAATGAGGGAGGAAATATAGACGATGATGCAAATCATTCCATGGTATTTCAACACCCATCATTACTTCTAGAATTGATTCTTCAGATGGAAAGATGGTATCTAAGAAGTCCTAAGTAGAAGTCGAATCGAGAGTCCAGGCTGGAGCCATATCTCCATCCAGCTCCTTTGGTGAAAAAGTAGTAGGATCAGAGTTTGTAGAGTTAATGATAGACTAATAATCAATTTCTGCTGTAGATATGGGACATGCCATTCCATCTACTTGCCCCTCACCTAATGTGGTGGTAGATGAGGGTAAGGGCCAAGGGTCTGACAAATAATGAGTTTTAAAGAACTCTCTTCGAGAAGGTCCCTTGGAGGATGAAATAACATTAATTCTAGCTATAAGAGTAGGAAGATTAAAAGTACCCATTAAGGAAGAGTACATTCCAACTCCTAAATTCTCTATAGGTTACTTGGGATTGTCCACTAATGGAAAAGTGGACTGAGAAGATGTGTGGGAGTCTCCCAAAGAATAACCCATTTGATCAACCTTCACAATTCTCCCTTCACGAGGAAAAAAAAGGATGCGACATAATGACAGTAAAATAACATCCATCTCATAAATCCAATTCCTGCCTAAAAGGAGGTTGTAATCTAGATTCACATTGACTATCTCTACTTCAATATTCATCACATTTCCCCCAACACAAATGGGAAAGGCTGGGGTAATCTCGTGTGTCCTATGAGAATGGCCATCAAATGTTGTCAACAAAGTAGGTGAAGGAACAACTTGAGGTGATCCGATAGCCTTCCAACATGACATGGACATTACACATGTGGAAGTTCCCTCATCGATTACAGTTCGAAAGATATTGGTCTTTCGATATGTAGACTTTATCTGGAAAGCCATATGATGTGGGAGTCTTTTCTTGGTGTTTAACATATCGAATGTATGCACAAGAGAATTTTTTGGATCAACTGTTCCGATCACAGTGAGTAATGCACTCATTTTTACGGGGCACAACTGGAGTATCTCTAATGCCGACATAACACAAAGACTTGGAGCTAGATCTTCTACAAGTGAGTAGTTTCGGGCTACCCTAGATTTAGGGTTAATGGTCGAGCATTTTGTGGAGCCTTTCAGCATCCAAGGTATAGACTCAACAAAGGGCCTTTCAATATGGAGTGGCTCTGAAGAATACGAAGCAAACTTAGCCTTAGTTGACTTTGATTCACCATAATCACATGATGGCATAGCAATGTCAATATGTGAACTTATCATGTAGACATTTGATGTATTATTCCCTTCCTGGTTTCCCCCTGCGGGAGTACCAGTACTAGAGTTCGCATTAGCAAGTAACTGTTGCCCTTGGGGAAAGGGTTAGTGAGCATAGCCTGGAATCTAAAAGACCCCTGCTAAACTAATAAGCATTGAGTATCTTGGATCTTAGGGAAAATATGAGTCAAATTATCTCCATTGCACAACTTGCATGGAAATTTTACTTTTTCCTTAGACTCTTTCCTACCCGCTCCAGCATCATTGCCAAGTTTGTTTGCATTACCCTTCCCATCCTGGTTCTTTTTCTTACCTCGTCCTTTCTTCTTCCCATAGGATTGTTGGTTTCCTTTCGGGTTAGAAGTTTGGATGGAATTTATAGACATAGGTTGAGAAGGCATAGGAGTTGATGGCGATGCTTGCATAGAAGAAGTAGTTTGTAAAGACAACTGTTGCAATTAATTTAGTAGGTTATCCATATTAGCATCGATCGATCCGACTAGCCCATCAACATGGAGACCTGGCTTCGGCTTGGATATATCAACCTTGGACCTAGGAGAATCAGGCATAATATTTTGAAGAACCCTAGATTGAGAATATATAAGTTCTAACTATCGAGCCCTAAAAATAGCCTATTTTCTAGTGAACACACCGGAGAGCGACACATCCTTAGGGATCTCAAGTTGTAAAGATTTAAGAAACCATTCAAGAAGGAATTCTTGTGGAATATTTCCTTTAATGAGCCTCTTCCTTCTCCTCCATTCCTGGATTTGATCCAAAATGTGTGTTGCATGATCCTGGTGAAAATTAGCTAATAGCTGAGTTCTAACATCATAACGGATAGGCAATTGAAAATGGTTCAAAAATATTGTAGCCAAATGGTTCAATGTACCACTTAGCAACATTTCTAGTTAGGGTACTCTTGAAGCCCCAATAACGGATAGGCAATTGAAAATGGTTCAAAAATATTGTAGCCAAATGGTTCAATGTACCACTTAGCAACATTTCTAGTTAGGGTACTCTTGAAGCCCCAATAACGGATAGGCAATTGAAAATGGTTCAAAAATATTGTAGCCAAATGGTTCAATGTACCACTTAGCAACATTTCTAGTTAGGGTACTCTTGAAGCCCCAAAAATTGGGTCTACAACAAAGGGGGATACCCACCTGATCCGGACCTTGATTGGCAGCTCCTTTTCCATTTGGTATAGTGGGTCTGACTGGGGATATGGGACCAGTTTCCCAATATATGTGTGTGTGTGTTGAGAATTGATATTTCCTTTCTACAAGTTCCTAAGTAAAGTGCTTTATTCTAAATCTAATCTAATGACATGCAATTGTATTCTAATAAACAAAAATATCTAATTCTAAACTAACCCGAGATATAGTCTTTCTGTTATGAAATCTAAAATGATTTCAAATAACAATTGATAATAAAGATCATTCAACTGTTATGAGAAAATAATTCAATGAAGATAAACCATTTCGTATAAAAAGTTAGACGAAACAGTTGTGGAAAACATATCGCATAATAAGTTACTCATATATTAAGCCTAAATAAATATCTATCACCGTATATAAGTGCCAAATGATAACTCAAGCATTCACGCATCATATATAAATAACTGAACATGAATATTACTTTAACATAAAGCATAAATAGTTAAGAGATAAAAGTACTATTTATAACTAGTTCTACTCATGAGCTTCAAGAATAATGATTTATCTCTTCTTGATCCAACATCTACTAAGAGTACAAAAGTGCAACATCAGTAGTAGATATTAAACGCAGATATCAATAAATCCTGTTCCATTCATTCATCAAAACCTCCTCGGAGGGTGCAAAAGTGCATGTTCTGAGGACAATTTTTTTACAAATTTAAGGATCCTTCTCTAAATGCATGAGAAGGGTTTAAATGCTACTAACTAAATCTAAAAATAATTTATTACAAAAATGTAGGATACAGTTTAAATGACTGTCCTCATTTTAGGAAAAAATAAAGCAAAATTAGTACTAACAGTGAATCTAAAACTAAAACTAACAACTAACTATTTGTGTATATGTTCCTTGAAATCGCAAGCATTCACCATTTGCTTGAGGAGAGTCGGCCGGCCGACTTCTGCCTTTAACTGTCCTGAAAAAATGGAATCGGCAAGAGTTGGCGCCATCTTCTCGGCAGAATTGATGATACATTTGAGAGTCATGCACTGGCTGTGTGGTTTTACCAAATATGCCCAGTAAGAATCCCAATTCAACTTAGTTAATATTTTGATTGATTCTACCCTTTCTTGAGCCTTTTGTCTCCAGCCTGTCTACAGATGCTGTACTTATTTACACACTACATTGAAGTTATCTCTGATAAATACCATTGGTTTTAGGATTCAAGTTTTGCTTTTTGCCTTTAGCGTTCTTTCCTATAAACTTCCGAACTTACAAGTGATTGAGCAATTATAGGCTTTCCTTTTCAAGGGGTTTTACGTAGCAATGCGCAATTAGCACTACGGAAAATGCCTCCGTTTCTCGATCCGAGCTTTCTCGGTGCGATTTTCACCTTTCGCGCATTTTTTTGTTAGAGGATATAAAGCTTGAATTTTGTGGAAATAACGACTCCGTGAGGTTTCAACCCTGAGTCTTAAATTGCCTGTTTGTGATGTCAGCGCTGTCTAGTACCCATTTAACCATGTCCATGTATGGAATAATTTTGGGCCTCGCCGCTATCCGGTGTAAGAACGAGCAAGCTAGCTCTGTAATAGATGCCTTAGAAGACCCATGTGAGCTCGCAGTAGCTGTAACCTCCATCATTTTGGGATTTTCTTCCTCAAGTAAATTGCACATGCCTTCCCAAGTAGTAATACCAGCATCTTTGTTACAGGCGGTGTCTGTATACAAGGGCATCATTTCTTTGTCTTCAGAACTTGGAGCTTTTCCCTTTTTTCCCATAATATCCTGAACACTACTTTGTGTAGTCCTCTACTCTCCGTTCCTGTAGTGTACAAGTGAGGTGAGAAAAAGGTGATGGGAAAGATTTATATGCTGAAGACATATAAAATATACCACCTTATGTAAAATGGCTATTCGATCAGAACACAACCATATATCATTAATGATTTCCAACTAACTCATTGATTAACGTTAACGCACATAACCAGGTATCAGTTTATGGGAAAAATATTTTTCGAACAACAAGCCCTAAAGATCTCCGGTAAGGTGATTTGCGATTTGCTTCGTAATATCGCAGATCGTTATATCGCATATCGCTATATCGTAGAATCACAGTATCATAGAATCACAGTATCACAGAATCGTAGTATTGCAATATCGCTAGATCATAGCATATGACAATCATCTGTTAATGTATTTTCTGTGAAATGTGATTTGTGATATGCGCCATTGCATATCGCATATCGGTGGTTTGAGGTATTTCAGCGTAAATAATGTTTGAAGCATGCGATGCGATGAATGTTTTTATTGTGTAGTTTCGCATCACGATCTTGCAATTTTAGAGTTCTGCTTGTAAGGAGGTATCCGTTGCCCTTTTTGTGATGCGATATATTTTTTAAAGAATGATCTTATCCTAACTTATCATAAAACTTAAGCTTTTTAGATTTTTTGAGGGTATTCTCCTAAGTTTATGATAGTAAGTTTATTGAAAAGGGAAAAAAAATCACTAATATATTTTTTTGTTTTTTATAAGGGTCCCCACTTATTTAGTATTAGTGATAAAACTAAATAAGAAGGGGGGTTGTTGCTGGCCACAACAATTGGCGATTCACTTGGAAGAACTAGTTATCCCTGCTTTTCTTTTGAATTTTCTAAACTTCCAAAACAGAAAATTTTCCAGAAAATTAAACTTTATTATAGAAAGACAAAGTACATCGTGCTTTCATCTATCAATGATATTTAATTTCTTCTATATTTAACTTTGATTATTTACTTCCTCTAGCTAGTTATTGCATCTATATTAGTCACTACTTGGTTTATAAAGATAAAAAGAAAGCCTTCTCTATAAATCAGTTTTAAGTATGCTCATTTGTCGTAGATAGAGCCTCTGCTTCCAGCAAGCATTTATAGCCTCAACAGGGTTACCTGTTACCCAGAAATGATCCTGTATCCTACTTGGCGAAATATAAAATTTTCAAAGAGAAATCCATATCCACACTTATTGCTTTCATTTTCTTTTAACCCTTAAAGAACAATGTCTTGGTTTCGTAGCCAATTTATGACAGTGCCACTCACTTGATTTATAACTTTGTTGAACAAGCTGAGTCGTGATGAGACCCCTTGTCTTTTGATTGCAACAATCTTGAGTCATTGCCCTGCTGTGGTATGCAGTATTGGGAAAGTCAACAAGCTATAACATCTATGATCATGATAAATCGGCTCGTGATGAGACCTCTTACTCTTTAAGTTAAAGTGTATCATTGGATTATTCCCTGAAAGTTGTATTTCCCTAGGTGGGGAGGAAGTCATTGTTTCCATAAGATAGCTTTAGACGACAATGGTAGAGTTTTTTGGAAAGAGATTTTCTACAAAGAATCTTCGTTTTTTTATTGACACCTTTCATTAGAATGATATAAAACAATTTCCCAGTAAAGGTTTCTTTTTATCAAAATTTACAAGATTGAAACTAGTATCATTTCTAGGTCTAGAGCGTTTAACTGTATCTTTCGATAATAATGATCAATTTTTTAAAATAATTCTATTTATACAAGCGAAAAACAAAATCTAAAAGAGATACTTGTCTTTTCCGTGAATTCAAAATGTAACCATTTAGAACTGGTTTTATTATGAAAATAAAGAAAAACTAATCTACAAAAAGAGAAGAATGATCTCCTATGGAAAGTATTTTTTGAGGATTTGTCCATTAACAGGTAAAGAGTCTCTTTTTCCTGTTAAATCTTGTAACATAAAAGTAGATGGACCTATAACTTTTGTGATCTAGAAAGGGCCAATCCACATTCATTGAAATTTCGTATGTTTCCATTTTTCCTCATGAGCCTTGTCCCATTTTAAAACTAGATCTCCCATCTGAAAGTCCTTTCTGGATATCATGTTTGAATCAAAAGAAGCTTTTACTAATGCTTGGTGATGAGCATGAGTTATTTTGGCCTATTCTTGTTGCTCTTCTAGCTTAATTATTTCCAACTGCCTTAGTTGTAAGGAAGAAGTTGGTGCTTCATCAATATATTGAACTAAGGCCAAAGAGGGAATTGCTAGATGAGTTGGAAGAACCACTTCTTTCTCATAAACTAAATTAAAGGGAGAGGTGCCAATGGAGGCTTTCTATGTTATTCGATCTTCCCATAAAGCATATATTAAAAACTTGTGCCAATTTTTGTGATTTTGATCAATGGTTCACTTAATGATTCTAATTAAGTTTTTATTTGTAGATTCAACTAACCCATTCCCCTGTGGGTAATAATTGGCAGAGTATTTAAGCTTAAAACCTCTTTTGAGTACAAATTCAGTCATGGCATTGCCAGAAAAGTACGATGCATTATCAAACATTAACGTAGAAGCTAAACCAAACCTAGTGATTATGAACTGATCTATGAACTCGATGATGTGTTCGGCATTAGCTGTCTTGAGAGGAACTACTTCTACCCATTTAGTAAAATAATCTATTTCCGTAAGGATATACTTATGCTATTTAGAAGAGTGAGGAACAATCTCACCTATTATGTCCAATCCCCATTGATCAAAATCCTGTTCAATATTGACTGGTTGCAACGGCAGTGATGGTTTCTTTTGTCTCCCAGCAACAGTTTGACAAACTTGGCATTTCCTTACGTAGCTATGCAAGTCTTTGAATAGTGTGGGCCAGTAATAGCCTGTGCGGAGGATTTTATGTGCAGTAGCATCTCCAACATAATGTCTGCCTACTAGCCCATCGTGGAGTTCTTGCAAGACTTTGTCAGCTTTAGATTTCTCAAGACATCTAAGGAGAACAGAATCATAATTCATTTTAAAAAGTACATCGTTCATGAGCTGATATTGTTTAGCCTTCAACCTTAGAGCTCTTTTCTTGGTGTAATTGAGGTTTGGGGGAGCATATCCATTCTTTATATAAAATATGATATCAACATATAATGATTCAACATCATTTAGGCTTATCTCGTACATTTGTATCTCTGCAGATGGTATTTCGGAAATAAGTGATGCTCCAGCCATCATTTTTCAAAAACCTTGACCTTTTACAATACTTGCTGGTTTGATCTCTACGTCATATTCTTGTAAGGCAGTAACCCAATTAGCTCTTTTTTCACCCACATCTTTCTGTACTAAGAGATTTCTTACCACTGGAAACAATACTATGATTTTTGTATGGGTTTTAAGCAAAAAGGGTCTGAAATATTTAATTGCTTTGAAAACAACATATGCTTGTTTCTCTACGTCTAAATAATTTAACACAACCCCCTGTAGATTTGAACTGAAAAAAGCAATTGGGGCTTCTGCCTTGTCTTGATTTGCTTGAGTGAGTATCGCAACATATGATCTATCAGAGGCAAATGTATATAAAATGAAAGGAATGGAAAAATTTGGTGTTGCTAAAGATGGAGCATTAATAATTGCTTGTTTGATCAGATTGAATGCTTCATATTTGTCTTGGCCCCATTTGAAGATTGAATTCTTTTTAATCATTGCTTGTAAAGGAGATACGATCCTTGAGAAATCTGGAACTAATCTCTTTACAAAATTAATTTGGCCAAGGAAAGATTGCATAGCTTTCTTGTTCTGAGGTAGGGGTATTTTGGAAATCTCCTTGATTCTGTGAGGATCAATATGAATTCCGTGTTTTGACACTATGAATCCAAGAAGTTTTCCTTCACTTAGTGCAAAAAAGGATTTTTTCAGGTTAAGTGAAATTCCATACCTTTGACAACGTTGAAAGATCTGTTTTAAATCTTTAAGATGATTGCCTCATTTCTTGGAGTATACAATTATATCATCCACGTAGATTACTACTGATTTGTTTACTAATCCCTTAAATGCGATGTCCATGGCCCTCTGAAATGTGGCACCAACGCTAATCAGACCAAAGGCATCCTTTGATATGCATAAGTGCCCCATTTGGTTCTGAATGTGGTCTTTAACTCATTATCGGGATGGACCAACACTTGGTTGTATCCAGAGAAACCATCCAAGAAGGACATTAATTATGATTCTGCGACCGCCTGCAGTATTTGCTCCATGGGAGGTAAAGGAAAATTATCTTTTTGGCAGGCTTTCTTAAGATTTCGAAAGTCAATGCAAATTCTAATGTCTCTGTTCTTCTTTCTAACGGGAACCATGTTGGAAAACCATTTAGAATGTCGAACGGGAAAAATGATCTTGGCTTTGAATAACTTATTGAGCTTTGATTTGATCTGGTTTTCTAGATTGGGATGGATCTTTGTCAGCTTTTGCTGGACAGGTTTTTCATCGTTTATCATTGGGATAGTATGTTGGATGATAGAAGTGTCGTAAGTTTTGAGTTCATCGTAGTTCCAAGCAAAGAAACTTTTGTATTGTTTCAAGAGATGAATGTACACTAATTTTTCTTCGGGAGCTAGGCCAAGGCCTAGGTTGATATTCTGTGGCTTGGTATTAGTTCCTAGATTTACTAATTCATAGTTCAAAGTTGAACTTTGCAGTTTTGAATTGGTAGATCTTTTGAATCGATCTTTCAAATCATATAGGTATTCTAACGTGACTACTAACTTTGGCATAGCATTATTAGTGCTCTTTTGTTGCAATTGTCTGTCATGTTGGTCCTCATCAATTATCTGATTGGTGTAAGATCCTTCAGATGTGAGGAAGCTTACAATATCAAGATCATCGTTGAAAATCTGCCAATTGGTAGTGTTGTCAGGAATCAAGGGTTTAAAGATTAATTTGATTGAAAATCGATCAGGGCTATAGTCTTCTGAGGGAATGAGCTTGGAAGCTACGTTAGCTAAGAGGTCTGCACTAACATTCCGGAGTCTGGGAATTGATGAAATATTAAATGCTATAAAGTGTTCGGTTAGATCTTGAACTGAAGATTGGTAATGCTCTAAATGACCTGATAAACAATGTATAGTATTGCGTACCTGTTTGATTACAATTTCAGAATCTATGAAAACTTGTAGATATTTGATGTCTAATCCGATTGCTTTATATAATCCTTTGACTAAAGCCTCGTATTCTGCTGTATTATTAGTGCAATCGAACTCGAGTCTACAAGTTAGCATAGTTTTGTTTCCTTCTAGACTGATTAACACGCATCCTACTCCTGCTCCTTCGTTAGACTTAGAACGTCAAAAAATAACTTCCAAAATAAAGATTTGTTTACAGGACTATCTATAAAATTAATACATTTAGAATCATTTGTTTGAGAAATTTTTTCTACTTGAGATAAAACAGAATGTTCTAAGTAAGGTGAAGTATGAGCATTAAAATTTCTTAGGAAAGAATCAACAGAATAGTTGCCAATCAGTTGCTACCAATCAGTTGTAAAGTATCCATGAAGTTTTTCTGACCAATCTCTACTAAGAATTAAGCCATAAAATTCTGGAATATCTGCAACTAAAATATCGATAACTTGACATACCTTTGGATTAGATGATAGCCTTATGGTAACCTGATTTAATTCACCGATCACTTCAACTTGTGACCAATCCAGCTGAACTATGCGCACACCAGATTTTTTCGGTTGAACGTTCATCTTTGCACATATTGACTTTGGTAAGATATTAGATGAAGCTCCAGAATCCACTAAACAATTATGCAAATTTTTGTTGAAGACTTCACAAGTAAGAAGAAATGGTGGAGTATGAGATCTCGACCTTCCTCCAATTAAAGCGATATCATTTGGGTCAACTTTATTAATGACATTAGTTGGAGGTCTTCCCATTTCGTGGGAAGTTTGAGAGATTACAACGGTGGGAAGAGGTGCAACTGGTACAACATTTAATTATTTCAAAAGTACCTTTTGCTAATGTTTTAACTTGCTCAATTCATAAAAAGTGATGTTAGCCCTAGTATTATTCATCTCTTCTATGATATTATACTCCATTTCATCTGAAACGATCAACATTTTTGATGGAGTTGATGAATCTGTTTGGACTAGGCTTGTTTGAGTCGCTTTGGGTGTCATTTTCTTGGCTGCGACTTTCTCCTTAGGCATTGAGCTTGCACTCTTTGACTTAGGAGTAGGTTGTGTTAGCCTCCTGCTCATAGCAGGTATTCATCTTTCATGATCGACATTTTTACATGCCAAATATGTCATACTTTGCAGGCTGCAATGTTCCATATTTGCTACAGAGGCCAAAGAAGTGTCCATGAGAGTGTGCTAGTCTAAATACCACTGCTGTGTTCCAATTTTGATGAGTTAATCCATGTTTGATGCCAGCGAAGGATCTGCTTGATATCTCTTAGTCTCATCATTTTTTCATATCAATTACCTTGGTAAAGATCTGCTTTACTCAAGGAATTTTCATACTTCCTCTACAATTGGAGAACAAAAACGATTGGGAATGGCAAGACTTTTTTATCACAAGCCTAAGTTTTCAATCCTTGATGAGTGTACTAGTGCTATGACAACAAACATGGAAGAACGATTTGTGCAAAAGTCCGTGCAAGGGGTACATCATGCATCACAATATCTCACAGGCCTGCCCTTGTGGCATTTCATGACACCGTTCTATCGCTAGATGGTGAGGGGGTTTGGAGTGTACATTACAAGAGGGAACCTGTATCACAATATTGTGCAACAAGTGAAGATGAATCATATAGTGGAAGAACAAGAACAGAACGTAAAAATGATGCAATGACAGTTCAACGAGTGTTTTCCTCCACTAGTGGGGAAACTGCATTAAGTGATTCCAAATCAGTTGAATCACATGTGGGCGAGATTCTAGCAAAGTCTCCACCAAAAGAACTTGGTGAAACTGTTCCTAATATTCCACTTTTGAAGGCCAATCCTCAGAAAATACCAGCGAGAGTAGCTGCACTCCTAAGAATATTGGTTCCAACATTATATAACAAACAAGGTGCACAATTCTTTGCAGTATCTTTGCTTGTGATATCACGAACTTGGATTTATGATCGTATAGCTTCCCTCAATGGCACAAGTGTAAAATATGTTCTGGAGCAGGACAAGGCATCTTTTATTCGACTAGTTGGAATTAGTGTATTACAAAGTGCAGCCTCCTATGTTGTTGCACCCTCCCGCAGGTATTTAACAACAAAGATGGCTCTAGGATGGCAGAAATGCTTAACAAACCATATTTCAAAGAATTATTTTAGAGAAAATGCATTTTACAAGTTGTTCAATCTGTCAGAGAAAGGTATAGATGCAGATCAGCGGATCACCCAAGACGTGGAAAAATTAAGTGATGATTTGTCTGTGCTTGTTACGGGAATGTCTGATGAGTAGATTAAATGGGAGGGCCATTATAGGATATCCCATCACAGTTGAGACGTTGGAAGATGGTTTCTCTGATATTCTTCTTGTAGGCAATGGTTTCCTAAATGATTCAACAATGCAGTCATACGATGTTGATAAAGTTGAAGGTGGAGCGCTTCAACCTGTCTGGCAAACTGCAAGGAGAACTGCCATGCAGCGTACCCCTCGATCTCATTCCTTGTTGGAGAATGGAGATTCCATTTCATCACAATATTTAACTAATGGGAATGGACAACAATTGGGTAAGACAGTTTATCCTGGTCTTCTTAGTCATAAAATTCGATACATCAGGAAGAACCTCTCCCATACACGGTGCCCTACCTTAGATAAAAAATTACAAAAGAAGTTCTTGGAAAAAGTTGGATTACTGTCTCAGAAGATGAGGACATTGTCTTCAATAGCTATTGAACATCAATTCAGGAAAGAGAGGAGTGAATCTACCCATCCATTAAAACTTTCTCAAATGCCTATAGTTAGTTGTATACTAGTCAAGCTTATATTTAGTAGAATTAAGGAAGCTGTTGGCAGCACACCTCATAGAGACCATGTCTAGAAGCAAGGGTCTTCTATTAAATGTTGCAATAGGATGCTTGGTCTTGATTATGAATCGAAGAGAGGCTACATTGGACTTGAATACTATGGTCGTTCTGTTGGTATAAAGATTCTACCTGTGGGCATTCACATGGGCCAGTTTGAATCAGTGTTAAATCTTCCGGACACTGCATTGAGAAAATGGGGAGCAACATGGGGCTCCATTAAGAGAAGAATATTGGAGTGAAAATGCCAAGGAGGATGTTTTGACATTGCCAACAGTAACAGATGCTTCTTCACTTGCTATACAACTTTCAGGTGGCAACTTAGGTGAAAACAATGAGGATATATCTTCCAAGCAAGACCCAATTGTGGATGATTCTTTTGTTCCAGATCAATTGCCTCTCTTTCTAGATGAAATATTTGTTCCTTCAGGAAACTCATTATTTCCTGATGATGATGATGTGATGAATGAATTAGTGTGCGAATGCCTTTCTGGTCCAGAGAACAGTAGTATGCTGCAACTGCATCAGTTTAATGAGATCCAAAAGCAAGATGACATTATTCCAAGCGAAAGTTCAAGGTGATATCTGCAGTTAAAGAGGTGGATGTTTTAATTGAGGTTGCGGCAGAGCATTATGTTGGAAAATATGAGAAATGGTCTTTTGTTGCTGGCACAGAGGCTGTTAAGGCATTTCTTCGGTTGATTTTGCTGCACAAGAGTGGATACAAAATGCTAATTGATGGAGGAGCAACAACTAATGTTGATGATGCTCCTAGGCCTCCTAACATGCCATCTATGCATTTTAGTGGGCATCCTAAAGGAGGAAGGATGCCAACATGTTGGCAAACTCATCCGAACTATAATTCACACAGTTTGGAGGGCAGAGCTTTATGGGCCTTGCACAAGTTTGGAGAAAAGGCACGGACATAACATCTATCATGGTTATCTGGGGAGCAAGAATACACTAGAATAAGCTCACACCTGCTGGAATTTCTGTTCCAGCCGACAAAAGATCAACATTGGTGTCTATCCGGCATGAAAAGGGAGTTACTTCTTGGTCTTTCATATTGGGGGAGGTGCTTATCATTTTAAGGCCACTTGTATATGCGCCACTTATTAGACGGTATGGGCTTGGAGCTTGGAATCCTTGATTGGTGTCACTGGCTGTGGACTTAACTGGAACAACTATTATTTCTAGATTGACATCACTGGGCCTGTTAAGGAATGGAAGAGGTTATTCATTGTCCAAAGTGGAGAAAGAAGAGATAAAAAGAAGACAGTTGCTATGGGCATTTTATGTCATGGAGACCCTTTTTCAGCAAGTATACGAGGCATCGGCTAGAATATTTTGAGCAACTGTTAAAGCCTGTTCCTGTAGTAGGAACTATAATAGCAAAAGCAGTAGAGCTTCTTGTTGGTGTCCAAACATGCTATTCGTACATTTCAGCATCCTGAGAAGGGAAGTAAATTTTATTGATTATCTGCACAATCTTTACCAATCTGTAGTTCCATACATAGTGTAGATAAAATAGTTGAGATTATGCTACTTCCTGGACCATCTATGAAGGGTTATTTCTCAATGCTTCAGCTGTCCTGAAGTATTTTCTTATGTTATTCTTTCTCAATTTATGAATTATAGAGCTGGAGTCAGGATGGGAATTTATGCAGAAGAGAATTACGAAGCTCAAGAACATCTGGAAGGAATTCCCGAACAACAATTCAATTCCGAGGAGTACATAATGCTTTACACGACTATTTACAACATGTGCACACAAAAGCCTCCACAGGATTATTCGCAGCAACTCTATGACAGATACAGGGAGTTTTTTGAAGAGTACATTACTTCGATGGTACTATCTGCATTGAGGGAGAAACATGATGAGTTTATGTTGAAAGAACTTGTGAAACGATGGGGAAATCACAAAATAATGGTTCGATGGCTTTCACGTTTCTTTAATTACTTGGATCGTTACTTCATTGCAAGGCGTTCTCTTCCTGCACTAAATGAAGTTGGCCTCATGTGCTACCGTGATCTGGTTTACCAAGAAATTAAGAATAATGTAAGGGATGCTATGATTACTCTGATTGATAGGAGATAAAGCAGGGGCGATTTGACAGTTTGAAGTGCTTTGGAGGGAAGAGAAAGCCCAATTCAACAACGAAAGAGTATCAGCGAATTGACAAAGTGTATCAGTTATTAATATCAACAAGGGACTTTAAACGCAAATCAGATGGCAATAAAGGGATCACTCAAAGTCAATGAAGCAGCTCAGAGCCATCAAAACTCACCAACTCATTATTAAAATGTCTTAAAGCCACTTAGTAGCAGCAGAACCGCCTAAAGAAGCAGTTCAAGTGATTTAAAGCCCATATTTATTGTAGAAGCAGTGTATAGAGACACATATGGGCAGTGTTTCAGTATTCAAACCGCAGTTAAGGCAAAATTGCCAGCGCATCACATCAAAGGACCCATACTTAACTCAATTTTGATGCTGCTCCCTCCAGTGCAACTTAAATAAATATTTTTTGCATTTACTTCAGTACAAATTAGGTTAGAAGCAGTTACTCCATTAGATCTATCTGAGATCTATTTATTATAGATATTTTTCCTATTTAAACCACCCTGTTCATTGTTCAAAGGGTTGGTTGGTTGGTGATTGCACTCCAAGAGAGACTCGCTCTGTATCTGATATGTTTTACTTAATCAAAGATTGCTGAAAGCTTGGAGAATGGACTGTTTGATGTATTGTTAATGTCTCTGAAGAGTGAATGAGGGAAAGCTTGTGCTACTTTATGAATCAATAAGTGTTCCTTACCTCTGTTAATTCAATTTCACATATGCTCAAGTCATAGAAAAAAAGATTGGTTTAGAATTTGCTTACCTGCACTCTATGCTCAGTTTCTGTGGTTTCTTAATGTTTTCCTCTTGATTTAGGCATAAATATGGATTCCTTATAGCTCATATTTGCTCTATTTCACATATGAATGACTGTTATCTGGGAATTCTTAGCTGCTCCTAGGTAGGGCTCGTTCATCTTCCCTCTGCTAACCTGATTGAGAGATTCTTTGTTTCCTCTCATTTCTTAGCCAGAAATCCATCTTCATTTAGCTCGAGCATTGTTTCATGAACAACCACCTTGCCCCTTCTTCCTCTTATGACCAAGGAAACACACCAGCAGTCTTACTCCACGACTCCATGCCCAATGGTTTGAAAGTTGTCACACTATGCATTGCCTCTCTACTTGAAAGCATCCTCCTTCCACCTAAACACAAACAAAACCCCTTGAACCCAATAACTAGCCTAAAATCATCATCAACAAAGCTAAAATCATTAAGAGAGAGCCCTCTCTGATTGCAGGTGGGCTAGAACTTGTAATCCAAAGATTGGTTTGTGGTTACCTCGGTCGTATCCCTTTCAGGAGCTTAGGGACAACCTGAGTGATAATAGATTGAGGAGGATCAAGTTGATTTCTACTTCGAGTACTAACCGGCGATGCCTCTTGATCCTCTTCATCAAGGAGGATGAAATCCCACATACCTTGTACCTCTACAACTTCTTCTTCATCGGTAGGTTCCTTAGTAGCAATTTCCTCCTCTTCTTCTTCTGATTCAATGGTTGTGATAGCATTGGGTGGATTTGAATCGGTCGAAGGGTTTCTTCTATAAGGCTTGTACGAATTTTTAGAAGAAGTTTCTGCTACTTGTTTCTTAATGTCAACCATTTTGCTAGACATGGTTTTCAGAACTTTTTGCAATCCTTCTAAATTGAATGGATCTTTCGATTGTTTTTTCTTGGGGTCTTCCTTAAAAGTAACCTTCTTAGATTTTCGTTCTTCTAAAGAATTTTTCTTTTCTAAGGCTATGATATGTTTCTCTACCGCTATTGCTTCCTTCATATTATCAGCTAAAGTTGTTTTGTTAGCCCTATCAACAAAGATCGCTATGTTTGATGGTAAAGAAGAAATGTACCATTCACTTCGTACTTCTTCGGTAGGCTTGGAAGCAGTAGGATTTTTATTTAACAGTTTATTGAAATGTGAATTAAAATATTTGATAGGCTCTTTTGACTCGGCCCTAAGGTTAGATAGGTCATTGATCACTGTCGCCGTAGACTTGTCATCACCGAACGTAGTCAAGAATTGTTCTTGGAAGATATCCCAACTGGTGATAGATCCAGACGGTAATGAGAAACACCATGATCCGGTTGCTCCTTGCAGAGTATGCAAAAAAAGTCAGATGACAGCGTCTTCATTTGTACTCCATTGAGATTTATGGATAACATAAAGTTATTTATATGTTCTTCCACTAGCATGCCTGCTTCAGGATTAAACTTTGGCAGCCATTTTTCAGGATGGGTCGGTATCTAACTCAAGGGCGTAGGCATTAAGACTGCCCCTAGGTTATTCCATGGAGATTGGGACATCGCTGAACTACTAACAGAGGAAAGTAGAGAAGATGATCCCTGCGGTTGGGAAGATGAGGATATTACGATCCCAGATGATTAAGAAGGAGATGTGGAAGTTCCGGTGGATTGGTGGATGATAATCTGAAGTGGAGGGGTGGATGGTTGACTTCGCGGTGGAGAGGCTGAGATGGATGATGATGAAGAAATAATCTCGCTATCAGACCCTTTAGGTGATTTCCTTGCTCTCTTCCTTTTAGGTAGAGGTAAATTGGTTGGTTGAACACCAAAATTTTCGCTCTTTAATCTGGTGAGAGGATGAGCAGGGTTATATTGCAAAGTCATGCTTCCTTGAGATTTATCAGATCTTTGAGGTGATATAGAAAATCGCTGAAGTTTATGGATCAAAGATTCAACTTCAGGAGGTTCAATAGTAGATTCCTCTGAAATGTCAGGATTTGTGATAGTCGCTGTTGTTCTTTTGACTTCTTGCTCTAGATTTAAAGATTCTAAGTGCGATGAAGAAGTTGGGGGAGATGGCGAGGGAGATTTACTCTTAGAATGGTATTTACATTTAGACTTACTTGCCATTCACAGTTTGGGGCCCTCCTTCTAGCGCAAAATAGGTTGAAGCCCCGAAAATCGGATCTACAACAAGGGGGATACCCACCCAGTCCGGACCTTGGTTAGCAGCTCCTTTTCTGTTTGGTATAGTGGGTCCGACTGGGATACAGGACCAGTTTCCCAATATATGTGTGTGTGTGTTGAGAATTGATATTTCCTTTCTACAAGTTCCTAAGTAAAGTGATTTATTCTAAATCTAATCTAATGACATGCAATTGTATTCTAATAAACATAAATATTTAATTCTAAACTAACCCGGGATGTAGTCTTTCTGTTATGTGATCTAAAATGATTTCAAATAACAATTGGTAATAAAGATCATTCAATTGTTATGAGCAAATAATTCAATGAAGATAAACCACTTCATATAAAAAGTTAGATGAAACAGTTGTGAAAAACATATCGCATAATAAGCTACTTATATATTAAGCATAAATAAATAGCTATCACCATAC
Organism: Pinus taeda; assembly: GCA_000404065.3. Classification (NCBI taxonomy): domain Eukaryota; kingdom Viridiplantae; phylum Streptophyta; class Pinopsida; order Pinales; family Pinaceae; genus Pinus; species Pinus taeda. Next base: position 154,639 of record APFE031385988.1, read on the forward strand.
ATAAGTGCCAAATGATAACCCAAGCATTCACGCATCAATACATAAACAACTGAACATGAATATTACTTTAACACAAAGGCAAAAATAGTTAAGAGATAAAAGTACCATTTATAACTAGTTCTACTCATGAGCTTCAAGCAATAATGATTTATCTCTTCTTAATCCAACATCCACTAAGAGTACAAAAGTGCAACATCAGTAGTAGATATTAAATGCAGATATCAATAAATCCTGTTCCATTCATTCATTTATCAAAACCTCCTCGGAGGGTGCAAAAGTGCATGTTTTGAGGACAAGTTTTTGACAAATTTCAGGACCCTTCTCTAAATGCATGAGAAGGGTTTAAATACTACTAACTAAATCTAAAAATAATTTATTACAAAAATGTAGGATACAATTTAAATGGCTGTCCTCATTTTAGGCAAAAATAAAGAAAAATTAATACTAACACTGAATCTAAAACTAAAACTAACAACTAACTATTTGTGTATCTGTTCCTTGAAATTGCAAGAATTCAACATTTGCTTGAGGAGAGTCGGCTGGCCGAATTCCGCCTTTAACTGTCTTGCAAAAACGGAATCCGCAAGAGTTGGCGCCTTCTTCTTGGCAGAATTGATGATACATTTGAGAGTCATGCACTCGTTGTGTGGTTTTACCAAATATGCCCAGTAAGAATCCCAATTCAACTTAGTTAATCTTTTGATTGACTACCCTTTCTTGAGCCTTTTGTCTCCAACCTGTTTGCAGATGCTATACCTATTTACATACTACTTTGAAGATATCTCTGATAGATACCATTGGTTTTAGGTTTCAAGTTTTTCTTTTTGCCTTTAGCATTCTTTCCTATAAACCTCTAGACTTACAGGTGATTGAGAAATTATAGGATTTCCTTTTCAAGGGGTTTTACCCAGCGATGCATGATTAGCGCTAATCGCGCATCAGAAACTGCCTCCATTTCTCGATTCGGGCTTCCTTGGTGCAATTTTCGCATTTCACGCGTTTTTTTGTTAGAGGATATAAAGCTTGAATTTTGTGGAAATAACAACTCCATGAGTTCTCGACCCTGTGTCTTAAATTGCCTATTTGTGATGTCAGCGTAGTCTAGTACCCATTTAACCATGTCCGTGTATGGAAGAATTTTGGGCTGCGCCGCTATCTGGTGCAAGAACGAGCAAGCTAGCTTTGTAATAGATGCCTCAGAAGACCCATGTGAGCCTACAATAGCTGTGACGTCCACCATTTTGGGATTTTCTTCCTCAATTAAATTGTACATGCCTTCCCAAGTAGTAATACTAGCATCTTTGTTACAGGCAGTGTCTGTATACAAGGGCGTCATTTCTTTGTCTTCAAAACTTGGAGCTTTGCCCTTTCTTCCCATAATATCCTGAACAGTACTTTGTGTAGTCCTCTACTCTCCATTCCTGCAGTTTACAAATGAGGTGAGAAAAAGGTGACGGGAAAGCTTTAAATGCTGAAGACATATAAAATATACCACCTTATGTGAAATGGCTTTTCGATTAGAACAAAACCATATTTCATTAATGATTGCCAACTAACTCATTGATTAACGTTAACGCACATAACCAGGTCTCGGTTTATGGGAAAAAGATTTTTCGAACAACGAGCCCTAAAGATCTGTGGTAAGGAAATTTTCAATTTGCCTCACAATATCACAAATCGCTATATCACAGATCGCTATATCGCAGATCGCAGTATCGTAGAATCGCAGTATCGCAGAATCGCAGTATCACAATATCACAATATCGTTGGATCATAGCATATGACAATCATCCTTTAATGTGTTTTCTATGAAATGTGATTTGCAATATGTGCCATCGCATATCGCATATCGGTGGTTTGAGTTATTTCAGCGTAAATAATGTTTGAAGCATGCGATGCGATGGATGTTTTTATTGTGTAGTTTTGCATTGCGATCTTGTAATTTTAGAGTTTCGCTTGTAAGGAGGTATCTGTTGCCCTTTTTGCGATGCAATATATTGTTTAAGGAATGATATTATCCTAACTTATCATAAAACTTAAACTTTTTAGATTTTTGAGGGTATTCTCCTAAGTTTATGATAGTAAGTTTTATTGAAAAGGGAAAAAAAAACAAGCACTAATCGATTTTTTTGTTTTTTATAAGGGTCCCCACTTATTTAGTATTAGTGATAAAACTAAATAAGAAGGGGGGTTTTTGCTGGCCACAACGGGTACATTGGAATAATATTAGCGTAATTGAATCATATATCAGGGAGTTTGATGAACACCATAAGAGGAAAGTGGTTACATGGCCACCTAGATCTTCACCAGTATTCCCTTCAAATTTAGGTATATGTGAGGGAAGTTTGGTTGGGACCAAAGGCCCAAATCGGTTATATATATTCGATCATTAGTCAATTTAGAAAGATCTGGCATTTTTAATGTTGCAAAAAAAGGTAGTCGTGGAGGACCTTGAGGATTCCACTCGATGTGGGCGGAATTCCCAACATTCTGAAAAGAATGCCCTAGATTTGTGAAGGAACCTGGATTCCTAAAGTAATTTTTAGACCCACCTGAACCATAAGGAGATCCTTTTGGTATAGAAAAAACCAGACTTTGACCAACTCCTGCTGAAAAATTTTTGTGGCTAGTGAAATTACCCCCTAGAAATGTGCTAAAAGGAGTGGAGAGGCCTTGGTAAGGGTTCCATGCATGAGTGTAGGGAGAAAGTTCTGGATTGAATTGACAGAAGAATATGACATATTCCCCTATTGGCTGAAGTAAAATTGATTTCCAATTCCAAGTCCACTAACCGCAGGGTTTATCCAACCTTGAAAAGTATTATAACTTTGACCCGTAAAGGGAAAAGGTACTGATCCTAAATATGGGTTGGAATGTGTTATATGACCACTCCCAAAAGGGAAACCTTGAAAAGGAATTAACCCACTTTCTGTGGAAGTCATGGATGTGAAGGCAGTTGATGGAATACTTAATGGAACTGAAGGAATAACACTGGTCAGCATTCCAAAAGGGAAAAATCCAATGTTAGAGTAAAAAGCTTGAGTACCCCCACTTGAATATGGAATGGAAGTAGAGCCAAATATAACATTACTAGGAGTAATGGAAGGTGTGGAAATCGTTCCTCCTCCTTATATGGATACAAGAGTTTTCATACTAGTAGCACTCATGGTGGATGCCATGCTTCCAGTAGTGGTCATTGAAGGAAAAGATTAAAAGAAACTTTGGCTTGAAAGCCCACTGATCGGAGTCCCGATGTATAATAAAACATCCGGGTGATCAGGAGGAAGAGCAGAATTAGGAGTCAAAAGAGACTCTTGAAGCTCTTCGACCTCAATAACGTCTTCTGACTGAAAGAGGACTCTAGAAATAACTAGAGTGTTCCTCTCCAACTCTATACTTGTACCAGGTCTATCTTGTAAATCAATAACTCCAACTAGAGGCTCAATCTCTGTTGCGTCTACTGCCACTGATTGAAAATCACCGGCATAATTTCTCTTATGCCTTCGAGGAGAAGGTTAAACACTCATAGGTGAAAGCCCATGAAGCCTCCTAGATTGATGAACTGGTCAATTAACCACTTTTAATCATTTTTAAGAAATTTAATTAAAGACTCAAAAAATTTGTAAATCTAGGCCAACTAGGAGCAAAGAGAACTCTCTAAAAATCCCTAAAGATATAATCAATCAAACTACTTCCAAGTATTTCTGCTCCGGGTGATGAGGACCAAACACCAAAATACAAGAAAGTGAAAATCAAGGAACTTCTAAAAGTAGTCTGGGGTAATGACGACTTGGGCCTACTAGTCAAGGTAACAAAAAAAATTACATTGACCTCTAGACAATAGCCTTTGCCGATGCAAACACCCAAGCTTCACAAGGGTACCCTCGATAAGTGTTAATGAATGTGATGCAAAGTCTGCCTTAGTTGCCAAGTGATTCCCCTCCGCAGCTGCCTATGTGATCCCTAGGAAAGGAAGCTATGGGCACCAATTTGTATCAAAATTCGGGTGGAACAGTCAAGAGGTGGGATCCAACAAGTAGGAGAGGGGGTATCTCTCTTCGTTGTCTTCACTCTCCCTCGTGCTTAACTCCCAGTCATAGAGCTTTCCTGGTCCTTCTAACAATATTGGATTTCGCTCATTATTCAACTTCTATGTTTGATAACTTGAGTGGCCTTGGAGAGTTATCTCTCCACTCACCTATTCCAAGGTCCTAAAGAAATTAAACTTCTTACTGTTTGTTAATGACAAAATAAAAAAAGTTCTAGTTCTTTTTATTAGATCACTTGATTTTAGAGGGTTTTTCTTTAATTCAAGGGTATAACGAGAGTGAAATTGATGATGTTTTTGAAGCAAAATAAAACAAAAGAAACTTAACAATATACATGTAGTTATTTTCTTTCAATGAAGAGGGATTTCTACTTGGTTCCATGAAAAACTTATATAAGAAAAATAATTTTCTTTTCTTTTCATAAACACTCCACACAGTCAAAATCTAAAAAGACTAAGAATTCTTATGATGCAAAATATCCTAATGCAAATTTAAATGACGATGCAATATCCTATGAATAATCACAATATAAGTGAAAGTGTTTCTTTATAAGTTCAATAAGCCAACCTAACAATGAAGAGGGCACAAAAGTTAAAAACAAATTTCACTCAAAACCAAGCAAAAAAAAAATGACAAAAAGATCACAATTGCTCAAAAACAAAACCAAAAGAAACCAAAGAACCAAAATCTTGGAAAGAAAATGAAAGAAAAAAGATATGTTTTTGTATTTTTCTTTTAAGGAAACTAAAGAAACTTTTGAGGTCACAAAAAGAACTACTAAATTCCAAAGATCAAGAAACAAGCACAAGGAGTCCTTATATCTCACAAGTTATAAAACTCATTAATAAATGAAACTTGAAACAAGAAGGAATACAAACTCACACAAACTGATACGAATAGTAGTAAAAGACTTCAACAAACCGACAAAATGTCAAGAGAGAAAAACTCTCAAGATTACCAAAGAGATCCTCAAAAAGCACAAAAAGAAACAAGGCCAACTAAAAGGGAAAGCAAAGCAAAGCAATTTGAAATCTAGGTTATAAATGAAATCAAAACCAATTTCTTGTTCTGGAAGACTGGAACATCCAAGAACTTCAGAAAAAACCCTTGAACCCAAGACACAAACCAAAAAATTTCTCAAGAAGAAATCCTAGGCCAACAAGGATTTTCACTGAGAAGGAGATTTGAAAATGAAAATTTGCAAGAGAATAGAGTTCTGCAGATAGTAGATGACCAAAAAATTATAGCAGAAGTTACCAGGAAACAGACCTAACTGAGAAAAATATTTTGAAAAACAATCCAAAATTATGTATATGTGACTATGTAAAGACACAAAGGCATGCACACATGTTTCAAACATAGGAAATTTGCGTATACATGAGTCTAATTGAGGAAACTAGCATGTAGAGGTGACTGTACTCCAAGAAAAAGGTGTATAAATGACTCAATCAAGAAAAACAAAAATCAAGCCATGATCCAAAATATCAAACTTGATGCTTGGGAAGATAATAAGTAAAATAACACTGTAAAAGCAAGCAATTAAGAAAACAAACCCTGATTGAGAACAAAAAACCCAAACTAGGAAAAACAAGAATGTTTTCCTCAGTTGAGTCGCCAATTCTGTTGTGGGTGGGAACACCCTAGGGTCTTGGGTTGAAAACCCCAACAAAGAAGAGGGAAAACAACAACAAGAAATGCATAGATAAAAAATTTAAATGCTTATACTACTGAATTGGGAAGAAGTGACCTTACTTAGACCCTACGTTTAGGTAGATCTTGTAGGTTTCAAACCCTCTACTTCTTTTGATGCCTATGAAACCTGTAAATTATTCAAGAAAAACATATAAAATAGTAGTAATAGAAAGAATATTCATGATATATACATTACATCATATAAGAAAATGAAATATTACACATTAATATAAGATTTATAAACAAATCACAACATGTATAAAAGCATAAAAACGATAAATATTAGGAACATAAAAACATTTATTTATTGTCTAAGCTAAATGAAAGGTGGAAACCTACAACCTGAGTCTTCCTCCATCTCCAAGCGAAACCATCCTCCGGATCTGTCCTATCCCCACCTCAACAATCTTCCTCCATCAACATACACAAGGACATCACAAGAGGGATGAAGAATATATCAAAAGAGGAAACAAGAGTTTCCTAAAGCTTGGGGAGTGCAGGAGGAACAAGGGTTTCTTCAAACTTGGTCAAGGATCAATCAACTATAATATCAATATCTCATCTCTTCTCCCTTTAGGCCTTACCATGGAGGTTTATTTATACTTCTAGAAATTAGTTTTTTCAGTTGGGAAATAGTTGGGCCACAAGCTATAGCAGGTGACTAACAGGTAAAACCCATCAACTCCGCCTGAAATTAAGGAGATTTATTATTTTTCAGTGTTTTAACACATATAAACGGGTTGGGTATATGCTAACCCGTGTGTACACACTTTTAACAAAGGGAAAAGTAGCGTATAGGAAATAAAATAATGTTTTTTTAGATTTTGAACCAAGTCTGGAAAGGAAGGGTTGCCCTAGGCCATAATTAGAGCCTTAAATCTACAAAGAGTGGTAAATGCGCTATAACAGGAGGGCCATATGACAAGTTGAGTCCTCACAATATGTTTTGAATCTTCGTACATCTATCTTGGAGTTTGTTATAGTTCACCCTTTGAAATGTCTGTCCAACAGACATATCTTTCACATTGAGAGGTAGTTCTGGGATCACTTGTCATGAATCATGTATGATGGTGAAGGTGAAGTGGCCTGGCCTGAGCACTTAGATGACTTCCATGTGCTCATGGAGAATGTTGAAGATTTTAATGAAATATAGGTCTGTTCTCTGCTCACACACACACTTCGCGAGAACCCATTGCGATGGTGTGGAAAAATACCTCATAACTCCTTACACTCATTCAAGCAGTTCAATGATATAATTGAATCTATTTTTCACCATTTTGATCCTGAAGCACCTGATAAAACATTGTTAAAACAACGGAAGGCCCCGCATCAATGACCTATGGGTTTTTCGGAGCGCTTCCATCTATTCATGTTTGAATCTTTGAAAAGTAAAATGAAATTCCAGTATCTCATGGACAGATTTGAATATTTCCTTAAAAAGTCAGTCCATCCCAAGATGATGTTAAAGTTAAAACCTCACTCATCATACTTCAGTAATGAAGTTGCACAATCACAGATGGACACGGTCACTGTCACAAGTGACTTTCTGCTGTCCCCTCATAAAAAAAATTCACCACCTCAAAGTGATGTGGGAGAACATGCACATGTGTTTTCAACTATCACATCCTCCCAATACTAATTCTCTCAATTTTCATGCATATTTGGTTGTGAAGCCCATGGGTTCTCACATGTATGTCTTACCTCAACTTCCATCTTCACATTATGCTGATCCTCTAGATTACACTGTCTTGTGTTCTTCCATTCTGGACTCTACACCTGTTGTGAACGAGGATCAAGCCATCGATGGAGTTGGTTTTGCACAACCAACCCACACTATCATTCATGAAAAGTATGAATGGGAGCCTGAACATCAACTCATGGTGAAACATGATTCCCTTTCGTCCATGCCTCCTCCACTTTTCCCTGACATCTTCGGTGATACTTCCATCCCTAATTTTGGTTGTGTATCTCTATCTACAGAAGAACCTATTGTTGATCACTCGTAGAACACACTGGATGTCAGTCCATCATTCGATAGTGGAGTGGAAAAACAATTCATTGAACATCCACTTGATTCTTCATCTCCGTTTTCCAGAAAGGTAGAGGGTGAACATTCTTGCTTCTCATCTACTGCTCTGTGTGATTCATCAAATCATGAGGATGCCAAAAAACATCTTCAATTTTCTGATCTTGGTTGTCATGTTCTCTCTAATTCTTCATCCAATCACGATGTTGATTCAATCATTGTTAATATTTCTAAGATACTGGTCTATGATAAGCTATCTATCGATGAACTTGAAACCCCACAGACTCTCGAGGCACCTCAGCTCGAGTTGATGGTTATGTCAAGCCCTCGCTGTAATGAGGTTGGTTTCACTTCCAATCAGGAAATTGTTGAAACACGAAAGGCTTCTCATCACTCATTTGTTTGCATTAAGGATCAACTGATTTCACTTCCTCCACTCAAACTACACAATCCCTTCGCTCATGCATTGGAGGAATCTTACACAACAAGCACAATTGCACAATGTCAGTGGTCTACCTTTCTCATGTTTGCTTGCATGGCATAGTCAAGAGAATGTGTACACTTAACATTTGCACGCAGTGTAGCACAACACCATGGTTAGTCCGCAAATTGCATGTCACACGTTTCCACTCACTTATGTTCTATGGACACATTTAAACCCAAATTGTATTTCATTTCACTGTTATATCTTTCATGTTTGCTGGTTCACACAACTATGCTATTCGTGAACAATGCTTTCACCAACATGGGTCCACCAATGCACCAGTGGCTACATTGGAAGTATCACTTTACATAAGAAGACCCATGAACCCTTAGCTTAAGACTAGGAGCTTGGTGAAGTAAAAGAGGACTTATGCAGTTATCAATACTTGGTTATCTATCATCCTACCTTTGTAAGAAGAACTTGTTGTCTTCAATCCATGATACATCAGTGGAAAATACGTGTTGTTCGCAGTGAGGCTTGGTGAAAACACAATGCTTGCACACTAACTAGTATCACCTACTCTAGTCGGTTGTTTTTGTGTTAATCCTTGTTAGCTTGGTTAAGTAGAGTAAGGTGAGGGGGGAAACCTTAACAAGCATGTAAGAGGTACATATAAACTACTTCTCTGAAGGACCAACCTCTTCTGCTCTCAATAATTCAGGATCCCTCTTCCACCTCTGAAATGAATGTGCCATGCACAATTACGAAAATGAAAATGTGAAAAATTTTGAAAAAATGAAAAATGAATAAGGCGGAAGAGGAAAAAGGCTTCCTATGCAGAGAGGTGATGTAAGTAACTCCATTGGGGTATTGTCTAGGCTCACTTGCAGTGGAGCGATGCTTGTGTTCATGTGCGACTCCACTGAGTTACTATCAAGGCCTGCTAGCAGCAAAGAAACACTAGAGATGAAACTAAAACTCTGACGACCATACGACTTGTGCACCAATATACCACTCATCCACAATTGAAACAACTGTGATTTCTTGGTTTGGAATGTGTGTTGACCAACCAAGAGCTTGGTAGATCCTACATATTACAATCAAGCAAGTGTGGGAACTAAGATGAACAAAGAACTGAACAATACTTCCAGAGGTGTTAGACTTTCTTTTCACGAAAAAGGTCCATTCAAAGAGCTGGAGATCTACCAGTGTGTCATGAAGTGTTGTAGTGGCTACAACCACCCTCCAAAATTTTTCTTTAGCTTTGTTTGGAGCCTCCCTACCAACCTTCCTTAATAACATGTATTGCACTATCAAGTACTTAGGGTTCAGCTGAGTTTCAGTGGCCTGCCGGACTGTTCATGTCAGCTTGCTTTTCTCCCTCTTGCAGGCCAGCATTCCGGACTCAAGCTAGTTGTTGGCTGAGAAGCTCCCTCTAAAAATTGTGTAATTCTAGAGGGTAACCAACCTTCCCTTTGGAAATTGCACAAATCTACTGGGCAACCTGCTGGGCTCCGAAATCACGTAGAACAGTCAGACAAGCTTCCTTGGAAAAAATGCACAATCTAGTCCAGCATTGCAGCTCAACCTAGAAATTGCACAATTCTGGGAGGTAGTGACTCGTTCGGCCTAGAAATTATGTAATCCCTTAGGGATAGCTAGCCCAACTCAACTCAAAAACTGCAAAGATCCCTCTCCTAGTCTTGCAGGTTGTTGCATGTGCCTTCAGGTTGACCAATTCCCTCCAGGACTAAGTAAAACTGATTTTCATGCATGGCTTTCTCTTCCTAAATTAGCAAAAGGTAGCATGAAAAAGGCATCGTTAGATCCAGGCATCTGTTTTTAATGGCTGGAGGTTACATGCAAAGATCATTTTAGAAACCTCTCACCAAGTGTCTCTTTTTCCTAGATTTGTGGCATGCGCGTCATAACCTTAATCTTATCAAAATTTATCAACTAGATGCTACAGAGATCATTTTTCACATCGATCTTACAACTCTGACATCCCACATCGCATCTGGGATTCTTCAGCACTTTCAGCTTAGTTGTTTCATGGTAAGTCTGATTTTCATGTCTTGTGCTACGTTTCTATCACTTTTTGTGTTTCATTCTTTTAAGGTGTTGTCTACTTGATTTCAATGAATTATTGTTGTCGTTTTAATGTATGTTAGCTTGTAGAACCATTTCAGTTTTCGTTTTCATCTCACTATTCTCGCATGAATGACACTATTTTTTCATTGATCGTCGTTGGCGACTCACTTCACACACATGCATGCTTCCCCATTTTCTGAATCCTGCACTTAATGTTTGCATGCATGATAATTAACTCTTCTTTACACTCAATCTCACCATGCATTCCGAATTCTCATGTTTTATGTTGCCTGTTGTTGGGTCTAGGCTCCCTTGGCCCGAACCTTTCCTTTCTTGGATAGCATTGCACATTTTTAGTACAATGCAACTTTCTGTTTTCATGTCACTCTTGACTGAAATTATGCATTGCACAGTTTTAGTCCTCAACAAGCCAGGCTGGATTGTGCATTGTGCAGTTCTAGTATTCAGTCAGCCTCTCGACAACCCCAACTGTGCCTTGCCCAATTTTGGTAGTCAGTCTCCCAGCCTCCTGGTGAAAATTGTGTTAGAAAAGTATATATTATAGAGCAATGGAACACATAAAATATTGCAGAAATATAAACATAGAAAATACATAAAACAAGAGAGACATAGATATACGTGGTTCACCCATTTTGAGCTACATCCACAAAGAAACATTCAGTCCTTCTTTTATTATATTATCCAACAAATTGAAGAGATACAACCTACAACAGATCCGCTGTAACTCCCTCTTCGCTCTCAATCTCCTCTCTCTTCCTCACTCAGAATACCGATATACATAGACGCAATACAATTCCCTCATATATAGTGAGGGGTTTCCTTGTAGGGCAAAAAAACCTAAATTAAAAATAACTTCTACCATCAGATCATCCTCCTAACGCACAATCTAGATTGGCTAGAAATTACTAGACTTTTACAAGGCAATTTTACATCTATTTTTAGCTTCGGTGGTGCTGCCCCGAAACCCCTGCCAGGGGACCGCTGGCCCATGGACCCCCCAGCGGGGGGTATTGGCCCCCCCCGAACCCCCATGGGGGGGACAAGTCCCCTCCGCATCCCCTCGCGTGGAGGGGTGTATAATCTTCAAGGGGTATGCATTTGGCTAAGACCTTTGAATACATAAGATAATCAGGCTCCACACTGAACAAATTGCATAATATTCATAGTCAGTCACACATGTATATTGCATGTTAGCCCTTCAGTTTGTTTTGGTTTTCAACTAACTGATTTCTTTCCATGAGTGTTTCTATGTCTCTAGGTACCATAAGTGTTCGTCTGCCTCTTAGAAGCACAGGTACAATGGCTTCCAGGAGAGCAGAGTCAAAGAAACCTTTGAGAGAACAACTGGGGATGTAGTTGATCAAGTGTCTATGAAATTGCCTATCTATGAAGACATCAAGTTTTTCATGGACAAGGATATCAAGATGAAATGGAAGAGGCATCACAACGAGCAACACCATCAGCAACAACAGAAGGTAGCAGACTTGTGTGTAAAAAATGCAAGAGGAAGGTTGTTAATAGCGCAGAGTTTGAGAAAAGTTGCAAGTTCAATCATATCCACTTATGATGAAAGAAAATTTAAAGATTGAGGCTATGAGGCAATGACGCGACAAGAGGATTGCGTGAAGGTAGAGAGAGAAATAGAGAAGGAGTTACATGTGCTGAAGCGACAACTCAAGGAAGAACATGATCTGAATAGGCGAGAGATAGAGTTGTAGTAGGAATAGGTACAACAGGAGGCACAACATCCACAGAGTGATGAAACGGCGCCCATACATGTAATAAACCTAGCCTAGTAGCTAGAACAGAGCAAACAGGGTGAGCAGTTCCATCAATCGCATGCAAGGGTGTTCAGGAGCATGGATGCCATTATGTGCACGCATGTGATCCCACCCATTGGCACACTCACCGAGGCGAAGACAAGAAGCAAGTTCAATTGGAGCTGAACATGTATTTCGAGAATTTGATGCACATAGTCACCAACACACAATTGAAGATTAGCACAGACACTATGCATCAGTATGTTGTTGGTCCAACTACACTCAAAATGATGATGTGCATGTTATGAGACAAGTTGGACAGAGGAGCCATACCAGTGTACCTGGATGCAACAGAGGCAAGAGTTCTCTTTCGGTGAGATGTCACCATTGAGCGCGCAGACACCATCATAGATGACCAAGCTTGGCATCAGTTCGCCATCGTCGATCATCATGAAGATGTAAAAGAGTTGGTTCTCCCACAGTTGTTAGAGTCTTAGTGATGTCTTGCATGGCTTTCTCAAGCCATTTTTTCTCACATGGGTACATGTGCAAATTGTATGTAACATCTTGTAAAGTGGAAGTCCAAGTGTCAATAGTGGAATGTAATAGTCATAGAGTAGTTGAAGAGTCATGAGGGTAGGTGAACAGTCACAAAGGGGAATGTCAAGAGTCATCCCACCCTTTGCTATTTATATTACTTCATAACTCATTGTAGAGGCTTTTGGTTAGCCAAGCTTCCTATAGGATTATCTTAGAGAAATCTTGAAGGGTATTGTAATGAGCCTTGGCTTCTCCATAGTGCAAAGCTAGTACATATATTTGGAGGAGCAAGTGATAGTGACTGTAACGTTCTGTTATCGAGACTAGTGGTTGGTCATGGTTGTGCTGTATGATTGGAGCTTTCACTTCTTAATATAATAGAACCAACACGATTCATGCATATGTTGTCATTGTATTTCAGTTAACTTGGTTACTCTAACGATATATGTATTTCTTTTTTACGCATGTATGTATAGACTCTTTTTGTATATGTATGTATGAATCTTACTGAGATGTGCTATTGGTTTAACCATCACTTTGGATTATTGGTTCAACTACCTTCTAGTTCATGATGCATCTTTGCTCGTGTCTTCCCTTCCAAGCTACATGTTTCCATAGGTTTCCAAGGGCTACACTCACTCCACCTCCCATGTGTTAGAACCATTCATGCACCCTTCTTGGCTTGCTGCGCATGTCACACCCTTGCTACAAAAAAGGAAAGCTTACTTGCCTCTACGTGAAACCAAGGTCAAGGCGATACCGTACAACCCACTAGTTGGAATCTTACACCAAACAGTCTGAGGTCTAGTTGGGAATTCTTACTGGGGAGATCCCCTGACATGTTGGCGGGTCTAGCACCATCAACATTTTGGTGTTAGAAGGAGGACTAGATGACAAGCTGAGTCCTCACAATATGTTTTGAATCTTTGTACATCTACCATGGAGTTTGTTATAGTTCACCCTTTGAAATGTCTTTCCAACAGACATATATTTCACGTTGAGAGGGAGTTCCGCAATCGCTTGTTACCAATCATGAATGATGGTGACAATGAGGTGGCCTGGCTTGAGCAATTAGATGACTTCCATGTGCTCATGGAGAATGTGGAATATTTTAATGAAACAAAGGTCTATTTGCTGCTCTCACACACACTTCACGACTACCCATTGCAATGGTGTGGCACGCTGCCTCATATCTTCGTGCACTCATTCAAGAAGTTCAACGATCCAATTGAATCTATTTTTCACCATTTTGATCCTGAAGCACTTGATAAGAAATTTCTAAAACAATGGAAGACCCTACATGAACCACTTATGGGTTTTTGAGAGCACTTCCATCTATTCATGTTTGAAGCTTCGAAAGGTTAGATGAAATTCCAGTATCTCATGGACAAATTTGAATATTGCCTTAACAAGTCATTCCATCCTAAGATGAAGTTGAAGTTCAAACCCTGCTCAACATAATTCGGTGATGAACCTACACAATCATAGACAGAGATGGTTGCTATCACAAGTGACTGTATGCTATCCCCTCATCAAACAAATTCACCACTGCAGAGTGATGTGGGAGAACATGCACACGTCTATTCAACCAAATCTACATGAAAATTAAGAGAATTGATGTTGGATTTGGTTGAACAGATGTGTATTTTGGATTTTGTCATCCTTGATTTTGGTTGTGTATCTCCATGTAAGAAAGCACCTATTGTTGATGACTCGTAGAACACACTGGATTTCATTCCATCATTCAACAATGGAAAGGAAAAATCATTTATCGAACATCCACTTGATTCTTCATTTGCTCTTTCCAGAAACATAGAGGGTGAATATTATTGCTTCTCATCTACCCCTCTATGTGATTCATCAAATCATAAGGATGTCAACAAACATCATGAATTTTTTGATATTGGTTGTCGTGATCTCTCTACTTCTTCATCCGACCATGATGTTGATTCAATTGTTGTTAATCTGTCTAAGACACTGGTCTATGATGATCAATCTGTCAACGAATTCAAAACCCTGCAGATTGTCAAGGCACTTTAGCCCGAGCTGATGGTTATGTCAAGCCCTCGCTGCCATGAGGTTGGTTTCACTTCTGATCAGGAAATTTTTGAAACACACAAGGCTCCTCATCACTCATCTGTATGCCCTAAAAATCAACCAAGCAACCATATTTCACTTCCTCCACTCAAACTACATGATCGCATCGCTCATGCATTGGAGGAATCTTACACAACAAGCACACTTGCACAACATAAGTGGTCTACCTTTCTCACGTTTTCTTGCATGGCACAATCAAGAGAATGTGTACACTTAACATATGCATGCAATGTAATACAACACCATGGTAAGTCCAAGGATTGCATGTCACATGTTTGCACTCTTTTTATGTTCTGTGGCACATTTAAACTTGGAGTGTGCTTCGCTTCACTATTATATCTTTCATGTTCATTGGTTTGCAAAACTGTGTTGTTCGTGAACCATGCCTTCACCAACATGGGTACACTAATGCACCGGTGGCTGCATTAGAATTATCACTTTACATAAGCAGACCCATGCACCTTTAGCTTAGGAGTAGGAGTAGTGTTTTATTTTGGTTTGCTTTCTTGCATGCATGTTTGCTTCTTACTTTTCATGTTTGTTTGTTTTCCTACTTGTTTGCTTACTCACTTTTATTACACATTTACTTCTTCTTTTGCTTTGTTTTTTCGTTGTTTTCTTGTTTACATGTGTAGATTAGTTTCGCATGACACCGCGTGCGACTCTTCAAACAAGATGGGTAAATTACAAGAGGACTTGTGTAATTATCAATACTTGGTTATCTGTTTTCCTACCTCTGTATGGAGAACTTGCTGTCTTTAGTCCATAATACATCAATGGAAAATATGTGTTGTTAACAGTGAGGCTTTTCAAAAGCACAACACTTGTGCACTAACTAGTATCACCTACTCTAGTCAGTTGTTTTTGTGTTAATCCTTGTCAACTTAGTCAAGTAGAGTAAGGTGAGGGGGGAAACCTTAACAAGCACACTAGAGGTACATATAAACTACTTATCTAAAGGAACAACCTCTTCTACTTTCAATAAGTCGGGATCCCTCTTCCGCCTCTGAAATGAATAAGTGCCATGCACAATTACAAAAATGAAATTGAAAAATGAAAATGTGAAAAATCTCAAAAAAATGAAAAATGTATTAGGCGAAAGAAGAGAAAGGCTTCTTGCACAGAGAGGTGATGCAAGTAACTCTGCCTGGGTACTAAACATGCTTTCTGGAAAGGGAGCGATGCTTGTGTTCTTGTGTGACTCCACTAGGGTACTGTCAAGGCCTGCTGGTAGTAGAGCAACACTAGATATGAAACTAAAACTCTGATGACCATATGGCTTGTGCACTAATATACCCCTCATCCTGAATCAAAACAACTATGTTGGCTTGTCTTGGAATGTGTGCCGACCGACACATAGCTTGGAAAATCCTAGAGCGTGTGGAAACCAAGAAGAATAGAGAATTGAATAGTACTTCTAGAGGTGTTAGACTTTATTTTCATGAATAAGCTCCATTTAGAGAGCTAGAGTTCTACCATTGTGTCACTAAGTGTTGTAGCAGCTACAACCACCCTTTGAAATTTTTCCTTAGCTTCATTTTGGAGCCTCCCTAACAACTATCCTTAGTAGCATGTCTTGCACTGTCAAGTACTTATGCTTCAACTAAGTTTCAGTGGCCTGCCGGCTTATGCATGTCATCTTGTTTGTCTCCCTCCCGCAGGCTAGCATTCCAGACTCAATCTGACCAATTGCTGAGAAGCTCCCTCAGAAAATTGTGCAATTCCTGAGGGGAACCAAGCTTCCCTCCAGAAATTGTGTAAGTTTGCATAAATTATGTAAATCTGCCTTCCTTCCCTTCAGTTTGTTTTGGTTTTCAACTGACTAATTTGTTGCCATGAGTGTTTCTAGGTTGCCAGGTATCACAAGTGTTTGTGTGCCGCTCAGTAGCACAGGTACAATGGCCTCCCAGACAAAAAAGTCAAATACATATTTAAGAGCACAACTGGGGATGCAATCGATCAAGTGTCTATGAAATTGACTATCTTTGAAGACTTCAAGTTGTTCAGGGAAAAGGATATCAAGACGAAATGGAAGTGGCATCAAAGCGAGCAACACCATCAGTAGCAACAAAAAGGTAGTAGACCTGCTTGCGACCAATGTAAGAGGAAGGTTGTTGACAACTAATAGAGGCAAAGCATAGCTGCAAGTTCAAAGCAGATCCACACGTGATGAAAGCAACGCTGGAGATTGAGGCTATGAGGTGACAACATGACAAAAGGATTGCACGAAGGCAGAGAGATAAATAGAGAAGGAGTTGGAGGTGCTGAAGCAATAACTCAAGGAAGAACAGGAGTTGCACAGAAGAGAGATGAAGTTGCAGTAGGAACATGTACAATAGGAGGTGTAACACTCATAGCCTGATGAAACTAAGCCCATACAGGTTATAGGACTAGCCCACCACCTGGCACGGAGAAGACAGAGTGAGCAGTGCCATTGATCGCATGCAAGGGTGTTCAGGAGAATGGATTTCATTATGCGAATGCATGCGATCCCACCCATTGGCACACTCACCGAGGCGAAGACAAGAATCAAGGCTGATTGGAGCTAAACATGCACTTCGACAAGTTGATGTGCATGGTCGCCAACACACACTTGGAGATTATCACAGACACTATGCATTAGTATTTTCTAGGTCCAGCTGCACTCAAGATGATGATGCACATGCTATTAGACAAGTTGGATAAATGAGCCATATCAGTGTACCTAGATGCAACAGAGGCAAGAGTTCGCTTTCAGCGTGCAAACACCATCACTAACAACCAAGCTTGGCATCAGTTCCACATTGTCGATCATCATGAGGATGTCAAAGAGTTGGTCTTCCCATAGTTGTCCTAGTATTACTGATGCCTTGCATGGCTTGCTCAAGCAATTTTGTCTCACATAGGTACATGTACAAATTGTATGTAACATCTTGTAAAGTGGAAGTCCAAGTGTCGATAGTGGTCATGAGGGTAGGTGAAAAGTCACAAAGGGGAATGTCGAGGGTCACACCACCCTTTGCTATTTATAGTACCTCATAACTCATTTTAGAGGCTTTTGGTCAGCCAAAATTCCAATAGGAGCATCTTAGAGAAAGCTTGGAGAGTATTGTAACGAGCCTTGGCTTCTCCACAATGCAGAGCTAGTATATCTCTTTGGAGGAGTAGGCGACAGTGACTATAACGTTCCATTATCGAGAGTAGTGGTTGGTCATGGTTGTCCTGTATGATTGGAACTTTCAATTCTTAATATGATAGAGCCAACACATTTCATGCATATGTTGTTATTGCATTTCAGTTAACTTGGTTACTCGAACTTTATATGTGTCTGTTTTCTTATGCATGTATGTATAAACTCCTTCTGTATATGTATGTATGAATCTTACTGAGATATGTTGTTGGTTTAACCATCTCTTTGCATTGTTGGTTCGCCTGCTTTCTAGTTCGTGATGCATCTTTGCTCTGTGTTCTCTTCCAAGCTATGTGTTTCCATAGGTTTCCAAAGGTCGCACTCACTCCACCTCCAATGTGTTAGAACCATTCATGCACCTTCCTTGGCTTCCTGCACATGACACACCCTTGCTACCAACAAGGACATATTACTTTACTCTGTGCACAACTGCGGTTAAGGCGATACCCTATGACCCACTGCTGGGACTCCTACACCAAATCGTTTGAGGTCTAGTTGCGACTTCTTACCAGGGAGATCCACTGACATGTTGGTGGGTCCTGTTATCACTCAGGTTGTCCCTATGATCCTATTAGGGATACGGCCGAGGTAACCACAAACCAATCTTCTGATTGCAGGTTCTAGCCCACCTGCAATCGGAGAGGGCTCTCTCCTTTAGATTCAACCTTAGTTGATCTAGTTTCAACCTTAGTTGATGATTTTAGGCTAGCTTTCTGACTTCAAGGGAATGTTGACTGTGATTGGAAGGAAGGTAGGATCCTTGAGTAAAGAGGCACAATAAGATGTTATAAATTTTGAACCATTGGGCATGGAGTCACAGATTGAGGCATGCGAACGTTTTCTTGGTCACAAGGGGATACAGAGCGGGATAGCCACGCAGGATACAATATTCAGTCTGCTGAAAGTACGGAATGAATATCAGGGATGAAAGGAAAAAGAGAATCATTTCATCATGCTGACAAAGGGGAGAAGTCGATGAGTGGGATCCCGGAGCAGTTAAGAATTCCAAAGACATGCACTCATATACGAAAGAAACAGGGTAAACTAGAGCAGTTAAGAATTCTAGCTCATAACTGTTTCAACAGAAAACATCGAAAAGTGTAGGAATTGAACTTAAGGTGTAACAAAACAAATCTTAAGCTATTCTTTTTTCCTGCAGCTTAGAAAGGCATAAAGATGATAAAAACATAAAATAAATAGGGAGGAGGAACACTTATTGGATCGTGCAGAGACACAGGAATTCCGTGATCATTCCTTGGCCAAGAGAAAACAGCAAGTTGTTTCGCAATCCATGCTTTCAACAATCTTTGATTATGAAAAATATGACAGTTACAGTGCGAGTCTTTACTCAGAGAAATTGCTGGAAAGGAAACTGACCAACAACTACTACTACCAACCAACCAACCCTTCACAATATCGCTTCGGGTGGTATTTATAAACGAAATATCAGGAAAACATCATTATAATTGACCTTGACAGGTCGGCTTAGAACTCTTCGACAATCTAAATGCTCCTGAAATTAAATGCAAGTAAATCTTTTTTGACTGCGCTGGGGGCAGCTGAATCGGAACAGGTGACGAGGTGGCCCTTGGGGACCAGATGAGGTGCTGCTGGAGTGAATGAGCTGTGGGGCTGTAGTTTGGCTTTGGTGCGAATTGAATGTGCAATTATTACGATTTGACAGCTTCAAGTGACTTCGCTCTCCTTCTGTGAATCTGCTGGAAGATATTCAATTTTCTCTTGCTTTGGGCCGCCGCTCAAGATATTATCTGATACACTTTGCCGCTACATTGATGGTTTCCGCCTTCGACTGATACTCTTTGACATGCTTGATAGCTGCTGATTTGATCTGATACACTTTAAACTCTGTGATTGATCTGCTGCTGTCTTCAAACCAGATCTTTTGGCACGCTTGGGCGATTTTCGGGCTTTCTTGGTGCTCAGTGGGCTCGGCTACCAGAATATTCCCTGAAGATTCCTCAAAATGGCCTATTTCCCATAGCGATGCGCGAATAGCGCTTCGCGCTATTCGCGAAGCACTATTCGTGCATCGGAAACTGCCTCTGTTTCTTGATCTGGAGTTCCGAAGTGCGACTTTTCTTTCTGCGCGAAGCTTTTTCGGATTTTCTGGCTGCTGACGTAAGCATGGCGTCGGATGTATGGTGGATGACGTCATCAGTGGGTCCTTAGTACAGCGCGACGTGGTGAGGTACTGGATGAACTGTTGGTGAAAAGGTTTGATGCGATATCGCGATATCGCGTCGGCGGGGAAAGAGGGGGATCATTGGGTTGGACCTTTTGGTGCTTGCGACTACCAATATGCGATATCGCGATATCGCATCGGCGGAGAGGGAGGGGTGAACAAATTGGACACTTGGCGTTTGTGATCGCTGATCGCCGATTTCGCGATGTCACATCAGCGGGGAACGGATGGGCATTATTTTGCATGAATGTGAGATGGCGAGTTTGCGACGCGAAAACGGTCTTGAGGGGAAAAGGTAAGTAAGTGAGTGTGAAGGTCATATAAGGTTTTCAGAAGGGGTCCGACTATTTCGGGGGAATTTTATACTTTGGAAGGAGTCCATCGTATTTTGGGAAGTGGTTAGGAGGTCGGGCTCTTGCTTAGTTTATGATAAACTGAACAATTCCCGGGAACTGATATGGTTATTTTTCAACCAGGGGAAGGGATATTACATAGGGGAATTTACTTAATATTAGTACGGGGACGGGAAACATAGGGAGCTAGATAATAATGTTAGTGGTTAATATGGGGATGATAAGAAAGCGCTAAGTTCGGGAGACTTAGGCTGTTACAGGGGGTAGCACCATACTTCAGGAGAAGATATGGAACAACTTTGAGTAAAGCAGATATTTACTCAAGCAGAATGATGAAGATGATGAACTTAAGAGGTGTCAAGCAGATCTTGACCTCTTTTGGGGATGTTAGTTAATAATGGGGGAAAACAGAGAAGGGAAGTTAGTTATACCTCATTTGAGCCTTTTTGCTTACAAATATTTGCTGATGATGTTTTGCATGATATGATGACTGCAAACTTGGAACTTGTCAGCAATTCAACAGCCTCAGAAATACCTACCCAGCCTACTTTCCTAGCATTTTTTCTTCTTTTGCTTGGGGGTGCACTTAGACTTGCAAACCCATCATACACTTTCTTTTGATGCTTTCCTATCTACATACTACCCTTATTTCTTCCAGAGCCCAGATTAAACAGTTGGACTCTTCTATTTCTCTACCTATCTAAGAGTCTGCCAAGATTAAACTGTTTGGACAGACTTACAATCTCTATATTCTAAAACAAGAAATTTAAACCTAGGGAGACCAAGATTAAACTGTTTGGACCTCCCTTTAATTAACAGTAGCGATACCAGGAAAACTTTACAAAAATTTGAAGGCAATTGAATGAACTTGAAGTAGCCTTCTTCATATGGAGACTGTTTGAGCAAATATGGAGCATTGCAACAAGCAAAGTACAACATATTTGGCCTGTGAAATGCCAATAATGAAATATGAATACCTGCTGCAGCAGGAGCTAACAGTGGCTCCACTCGGGGATGGCTTCTCCTTGCGAGAAGTCAAGAATAGCAGGCCAGAATGCCTTGATTTTTACTTTCTTGCTACCTTATGCAAAATTTATTTTCTTCGGCCGCTTTATTTCTTCTACCTACCTACCCTAACCAGCAACCGCTTTGCCGTTAGGTAAAATTGAATAACCAGTGCAGCCATTTAAGCAACTGTGAAACGAGATGATCTTGCTGACTGATCGCTTCTGAAAGCAAAAGCATGGTCCAGGCGCGTGCTTTTACAACCAAAATTGTGGCCTCCATCACTTGCCGCTGAAGCTTACGGTCTTCACTGAGAGAACATGTTAGCAAAATTTTGTTAAGCCAAAGTTCCATATAATCTGCGATTGGATCGATGAACTTACCCTGTGAGAGAACTTCCTCTGCTCCGTTTGAATCTTCAATAGAATCATGCAGAGTCTGTGAATCAACAGGTGGCGGCATCTTCTCTTGAGTTGAGGATGGGAGACTTCGGCATGATTTGGGACCTTCTGGGTTGAGGGGAGCAGCTACATCTTCGGTAATGAGCCTAACAGATAATCCTTCTGTCTTTCCCTTGAATCCTAGATCACACAGAATCCTCAGGTCCTCAGGCAAAAGTGTTCCCTCCTAAATATGGGCATGGAAGCTTAGGTATGATTCCGAGTTCTTTGGGCTGGAAGGATCAATTACATCGTCGGTAATGACCCTAGCCGTTGATCCTTCTGTCTTTCCCTTGGAACCCAGATCATACTCAAACTGTAATTCAGGAGACAACACTATTTCCCGCTGAACTGGAGGAGGAAGATTTTGGCAAAACTCTTGAGGGTTGCGGAAATCATAAGACTGAATTTGAGCTCCCAGGAGTTCAATTTCGTTCTCATATTTTTGCACAACAAACTCAAGGAACAATTTATTCCGGCCGCCAGGTATTGTTGACAATACCTTTCTGAAAAATCCGTTATCGAGCTCAAAAACTTTCTCTGCATTTTTCTAAAGCTTCTTCTATCGAAAGTTCTTCCCAAGATTTGGTCATTCTCTCTTGTTGATAATACATGGGGTACTTGGCTGTAACATTTGGTTCGTTCCTTAGTGGGGCCTTTGATTGAAATTGAAGTGGAGTCGCCAGGTGGACGTCTGGACTCTGAAGTGCCTGATCTCTGTCCACCAGTAAAGATCAGAACTAAACATGACAAGCCTTAAAAAATAGGAGCACTTCCTCCATTGGGGTTTGAAGATGAACCGAGCGCTTGAATCCCCAATGGTGCGCGCAGATACAGGTCGACTGAGGCTTTTACAAGTCGGTTTCTTCCACTGTAGAGCTGCAGAGTGGTTGCATTGATTTATCTGAGGAGGTCCCCAGTGGAGTCGCCATTATGTTATCACTCAGGTTGTCCATATGCTCCTATTAGGGATACGGCCGAGGTAACCACAAACCAATCTTCTGATTGCAGGTTCTAGCCCACCTGCAATCGGAGAGGGCTCTCTCCTTTAGATTCAACCTTAGTTGATCTAGATTCAACCTTAGTTGATCTAGATTCAACCTTAGTTGATGATTTTAGGCTAGCTTTCTGACTTCAAGGGAATGTTGACTGTGATTGGAAGGAAGGTAGGATCCTTGAGTAAAGAGGCATAGTAAGATGTTATAAGTTTTGAACCATTGGACATGGAGTCACAAATTGAGGCATGCGAGCGTTTTCTTGGTCACAAGGGGATACGGAGCGGGATAGCCAAGCAGGATACAATATTCAGTCTGCTGAAAGTACGAAATGAATATCAGGGATGAAAGGCAAAAGAGAATCATTTCATCATGCTGAAAAAGGGAAGAAGTGGATGAGTGGGATCCCAGAGAAGTTAAAAAATCCAAAGACATGCACTCATATACGAAAGAAATAGGGTAAACTAGAGCAGTTAAGAATTCTAGCTCATAACTGTTTCAACAGAAAACATCGAAAAGTGTAGGAATTGAACTTAAGGTGTAAGAAAACAAATCTTAAGCTATTCTTTTTTCCTGCAGCTTAGAAAGGCATAAAGATGATAAAAACGTAAAATAAACAGGGAGGAGGAACACTTATTGGATCGTGTAGAGACACAAGAATTCTGTGATCATTCCTTGGCCAAGAGAAAACAGCAAGTTGTTTCGCAATCCATGCTTTCAACAATCTTTGATTATGAAAAATATGACAGTTACAGTGCGAGTCTTTACTCAGAGAAATTGCTGGAAAGGAAACTGACCAACAACTACTACTACCAACCAACCAACCCTTCACAATATCGCTTCAGGTGGTATTTATAAACGAAATATCAGGAAAACATCATTGCAATTGACCTTGACAGGTCGGCTTAGAACTCTTCGACAATCTAAATGCTACTAAAATTAAATGCAAGTAAATCTTTTTTGACTGCGCTGGGGGCAGCTGAATCAGAACAGGTGACGAGGTGGCCCTTGGGGACCAGATGCGGTGCTGCTGGAGTGAATGAGCTGTGGGGCTGCAGTTTGGCTTTGGTGTGAATTGAATGTGCAATTATTACGATTTGAGAGCTTCAAGTGACTTCGCTCTCCTTCTGTGAATCTGCTGGAAGATATTCAATTTTCTCTTGCTTTGGGCCGTCGCTTGAGATATTCTCTGATACACTTTGCCGCTACATTGATGGTTTCCGCCGTCGACTGATACTCTTTGACATGCTTGATAACTGCTGATTTGATCTGATACACTTTAAACTCTGTGATTGATCTGCTGCTGTCTTCAAACCGGATCTTTTGGCACGCTTGGGCGATTTTCGGGCTTTCTTGGCGCGCAGTAGGCTCGGCTACCAGAAGATTCCCTGAAGATTCCTCGAAATGGCCTATTTCCCGTAGCGATGCGCGAATAGCGCTTCGCGCTATTCGCGCATCCGAAACTGCCTCTGTTTCTTGATCTGGAGCTCCGAAGTGCGGCTTTTCTTTCTGCGCGAAGCTTTTTCGGCTTTTCTGGCTGCTGATGTAAGCATGGCGTCGGCTGTACAGTGGATGATGTCATCAGTGGGTCCCTAGTATAGTGCGACGTGGTGAGGTACTGGATGAACTGTTGGTGAAAAGGTTTCGATGCGATATCGCGATATCGCATCGGTGGGGAAAGAGGGGGATCATTGGGTTGGACCTTTTGGTGCTTGCGACTGTCGATATGCGATATCGCGATATCGCATCGGTGGAGAGGGAGGGGTGAACAAATTGGACACTCGGCGTTTGTGATCACCGATCGCCGATTTCGCGATGTCGCATCGGTGGGGAACAAATGGGCATTGTTTTGCATGAATGTGAGATGGCGAGTTTGTGACGCGAAAACGATCTTGAGGGGAAAAGGTAAGTAAGTGAGTGTGAAGGTCATATAAGGTTTTCGGAAGGGGTCCGACTACCTCGGGGGAATTTTATACTTTGGAAGGAGTCCATCATATTTTGGGAAGTGGTTAGGAGGTCGAGATCTTGCTTAGTTTCTGATAAACTGAACAATTCCCAGGAACTGATATGGTTATTTTTCAACCAGGGGAAGGGATATTACATAGGGGAATTTACTTAATATTAGTACGGGGACGGGAAACATAGGGAGCTAGATAATAATGTTAGTGGTTAATATGGAGATGATAAGAAAGCGCTAAGTTCGGGAGACTTAGGCTATTACAGGGGGTAGGACCATACTTCAGGAGAAGATATGGAACACCTTTGAGTAAAGCAGATCTTTACTCAAGCGGAATGATGAAGATGATGAACTTAAGAGGTGTCAAGCAGATCTTGACCTCTTTTGGGGATGTTAGTTAATAATGTGGGAAAACAGAGAAGGGAAGTTAGTTATACCTCATTTGAGCCTTTTTGCTTACGAATCTTTGCTGATTATGTTCTGCATGATATGATGCCTGCAAACTTGGAACTTGTCAGCAATTCAACAGCCTCAGAACCACCTACCCAACCTACTTTCCTAGCATTTTTTCTTCTTTTGCTTGCGGGTGCACTTAAACTTGCAAACCCATCATACATTTTCCTTTTGATGCTTTCCTATCTACACACTACCCTTATTTCTTCTAGAGCCCAGATTAAACTGTTGGACTCTTCTGTTTCTCTACCTATCTAAGAGTCTGCCAAGATTAAACTGTTTGGACAAACTTACAATCTCTACATTCTAAAACAAGAAATTTAAACCTAGGGAGACCAAGATTAGCGATACCAGGAAAACTTTACAAAATTTGAAGGCAATTGAATGGACTTGAAGTAGCCTTCTTCATATGGAGACTGTTTGAGCAAATATGGAGCATTGCAACAAGCAAAGTGCAACATATTTGGCCTGTGAAATGCCAATCATGAAAAATGAATACTTGCTATAGCAGGAGCTAACACAAACAAAACTCAAATCGAAGCTCGTATGAGGGAGAACAAGTCAGAAATTTTTTTGGTTAAAGTTGGGTTGTGGGACAGGTTTAAGTATCCTACAATTTGACTAACGCCGAGACATGAAACCTAGCTCCCGAAAGAGGGTGAATTTTTTGGGTTGTTAATTTGTCTAATATCCCTTATATAGACAAAATAAATAAAAAATGGCCTATGGTTAAAATAATAATAATAATAATAATAATTTAGGTGGTGGGCCATGATCCCCACCACCTCCATCATACCCAACAACATTTAAAAAAAAAATTTAATAATTAAATTTGGGTCAACGGACCATGACCCCCGCCGACCCTCCAATCACCTACCAAATATATGCGATAATATTGTATTAATTTGGGGTGGGTGGGCCACCTCCGATGGACCCGACGCACACCCCAACCACCATTATTATATTTAATACCTCGCATGGGAGGCCAGTGGGTGTCGAACCCACACTGGCCACCTGGCCTGGCTTGCCACCATACGACAACTCCATTTAACAAACCACCATGACCCAATTTTAATACACCATTTAATACCCAGCCCAAACCGCACTCCAAATAAATGGTTAAAATCGTGCCAACATAACAGTTTTCCAAGTGCGGGGGTCGGCGGAATTGGAATCCCCAACCTCCCACCTTGTCGTCTTCGCCTTAACAAACAAACTAATGGTGGTTTTTGTTAACTCCGCCCACAAATGTTTATATAAACTTTCAACTTCATTGCACAGAGAGAATAGAGAATGACGGAATGGAAAGGGAGCCAACAGAATGGAGAATGAAAAAGAAGTTTTGTGTAGCATAACCATGCCCAGGTGGAACCTTGACATGCATTTCGAGATAGAATATACCGTGATGTATAAAGGAATCTAAAAGATTCCCTCAGAGGTAAAAATTCATTTTATCATAATGTAACCAAGTTTATAATCAATTTTCCCAGATTTTTGCAGGAAACGCTATGGCAAGGTCGGATTCCCCTTTTGAGTAGAATATTTGCATATTCCCAGTGGAGGAGAATATTTGAGAATCTTGAGGGAATCTTTTAGATTCCTTGGAGGCTGAAATTCGCTAAAGTCAGAATGCATCCAACTTCATACTCATTCTTCTCAGGATTTCGCAAGGAACCTAATGGTGAAAACAGAATCTTTATTTGAGAAACAGATCTTCAGATGACCCAGAGGAGGGAATATTTGAGGAATCTAGGGGAAATCTAAAAGACTCCTGTAGCCCTAGATTTTCACTTTGTCAGAATTCAGAAATTTAACAGTGGATTTTACACTATTCGATGCAACAAATCTTATGGTGCAATCAGATTTTCCATTTGATTATTCTATTTTTGGGTGACTTTTCAATGTGGAGTGTAGGTGTTGACATTCAATGTGCAAGTAGTCATTTCCATGAGATTCGATGCCATGAGATTAATGGTGCATCTAAATCCAGAAGTTTATCATCTTCTTCTTCAGATAACTCCTTGATGTGAAGTATATGCAGTGTGATCATGTAATTCTTTATCTCTTTGCTTGAGATGCATTATGTTGTATAGATCCCTGTTTGATGTTTGATGTGGGATATTGTTTTGTTCTTGATGTGAGATGTATTTATTGTCATGTTTTGATTGAGATCCCTTTGTCGTCAAATTGATTGGATACTCATGTGTCACCATGTATGTTTGAATTGAGATCCCTTTTATGCCATGTTGGTGGGATGCTCATTATTAACAGACGTGAAATTATGTCATGCTAATAGGAGTCCTTTTTGAATGAGAGTTCTTGCAGTGGAACATATCTTGGAGCCACTCCTATGTGAGGGAATATTCCTTATATGATAGAGAAAAACATGTGCATGTACATCATCACTCTTTCAAGAACTTAATGCAGTGACCTACACCATCTTGACACAGGGGCTCGGAGACATAGTCCCTCTTGGACGAACTCTGTTATCAATGCCTTGTATTTTATGTTGCGGATTCTTGTCCTGTTCCTTCTTCTTTACAACATGCATATATGTTCCTTTATGCTCTTTTAAATGTAATTCTAATCACATAACGAAAGCAAAATATCTTGGTTAAATTAGGGAGTTGAGTCAACTCGGATCAAGTTTGGTATTAGAGTAGTCGTTGCGTGGATGTGAATTATGAGTGTAAACAATGGAACATGCATTGATGGAGGATGAAAAAGCAATATAAAAGACCATGCTCAGGATTTCCCAAAAGGTGGAAATAATGTATGAAGATCTACAAAAAGAGACAGAGGAAAAGGAGTGATTGCAGCTTTAGTTGCGAGCCACGGAAGAGGCCCTGGAAGACTGAAGCATAGTAGCCAAAATCTTCAAACAGAGAACATTGAATTTAACATGCTTCTACATGAAGAGAAAGAGGGAAAATAGAGTTTGCTACAACCACTGCAAGCTAAGGATGAGGCCTTGGAAAAGCTGTAGCATGACCCATGTGAGGTGAAAAGTAGTTCTCCATCTTCATGTATATTTCCTAATGATGATTTCGCTGTTTTTGAAAATCATACCATGGGAATTGGGTCCAAATTGTTGAAGAAAATGGGGTATTAAGGAAAAGGCTTGGGCATTAATGGCAAAGGCATTATCAACCCCACAAATTAGAGGAATTACCTCTTCAGGTAGGACTTGGGTATGTCAGAAAGGAAGCTTGGGAATGCGCCGAGACAGCCAGCGAACCACCAACAACAGATGATGAGAAACCCTCATCAGTTCTTTCTAATTCAACAAGGAAGGTAAAAGATGTTGATTTCCCTTTAGTTTCATCTTCACATAGTATGATTTCTATTGGAGATGTGGAGATACCAATTACAAGGACAAACATGAGGCTCCTTACCAATATGAGGTACAAGGAGGAAGAAGAACTTGGTGTTAATAACCAAGGCATAACTCAACCATTGGAGGTTGTGCAGAGACCTCAATTTGCAGGCTTGAGATACACTGAGGGAGAGTGCTCGAAGGTGTCATATTCTTCTGAGACGTCGTTGAAATTGTCGAGGAAAGAGAATGATGGGAACACATCCATCATCCTATGGTAGTACCCATTGCAAGGAAGGAGCTAAGGCAAGCTCTCATCGCCATAATGACATCAGAGACAACAAGAAAAGGTATAACCAGTCTTCATATTCGAATGTTCATTTCGATTATAATCATGTTGTTAACGATGAACGTAAAACATGGCATCAAAAAACATGCACCTTTTTTGGATTACATAACCATACATTTTCTAAGTGTTGGAAAATAATAGCAACACACAAAAGGAGGAGGCATGAAAGACCCTCTCAACAATAGGTAAAGAAACATGTTAAGCAGATCTAGAGGAAGAAGATGTATTGTATTCATTGCAATAGAGGTGGCCATCAAAAAGCCACTTGTTGGAGGCTCCATCTAGGGCAACACCTCAAAGACAAAGTGTCGGTGCATGAACCAAATGAAACGGTTGTTCAAACAACAAATGTGCCACAAGGAGGCGACCCATTCACCTTGATAAGTGAATAATGGTTTCTAGATATGTTATCTTGTCATGGTTGTGATTTTGTAAATCATTTGTTGTATTTTAAAATGTAAAAGTCATGATGTGTTTTCCATCACTTGTTAAGCAACAATGACGTCTGGCCTTATTTTTGAGTTGCATGATAAACTGTGCAAGTGATGTCGTGTTTCCATTACTTGTCAAAGAAAACAATAGTTTTTGGCCTTATTTTTTTAAATCATGTGTTTCAATGATGATGTGTATTCCATCACTTGTTGAAGAAACAATGATATGTTGACCTTATTTTCATAGATGGGGTATTGTTTCCATTTTGATGTAAACTTGACCACCGAGTATGTGTTATAAACTCATGGAAAGTATAGGATTCTTGGGTCATTAGTTGGTCGTGAAAATCAAGCATGTAATTTGCATAATTGTACTACAAGTTTGCAGATGGTGCAGGTGTCGACTCATCACTTATGGCTCCGAAGGACAAAGGTGAAGGAGATGTAAGGGTGACTTATCAGACATTTGTAAGTGTAGACAAGGTACAAATAAGTTGTAGATTATTTTTCATGCTTTTAGAGGACCAAAAGCTCCTTAGTGGGGAGGATTGATCCAGGTGGCTCTAGACATAGGCAGAAGTCCCAAAGGACTCAGAAAGGGTCAAAATTCAAAGTGGTCATATTTCTCTCAAACCAACACCAGATCAAAGTGCTTTTCACCATGATTCTAACAATGCAAATGACACTCAAATCTGACCTTGTATGAGGGAGAATGAGCCAATAAAATTTTTCGTCAAAGTTGGGTTGTGGGCTAGGTTTAAGTATCCTATAATTTGACTGACCCCGAGGCATGAAACCTAGCTCCTGAAAGAGGGTAAATTTGTTGGATCGTTAATTTGTCTAATATCCCCTATATTAGACAAAATAAAAAAATTGGACTATGGTTAATAAATATAAAAATAAAAATAAATAATTTAGGTGGTGAGCCATGACCCCAGCCACCTCCATTGGACCAAACAACATTTAAAAAAACAAATTCAATAATTAAATTTGGGTCGACAAGCCATGACCCCCGCTAACCCTCCAACCTCCCACCAAATATGTGTGATAATATTGTATTAATTTGGGGTGGGCATGCCACCTCCGGTGCACCCAGCCCACACCCCAACACCCCAACCGCCATTGTTATATTTAATACCTCACATGGGAGGTTGGCGGGTATCAACCCCGCGCCGGCCATGTGGTTCAGCCCACCACCATACGGCGGCCCCATTTAGCAAACCACCATGACTCGAGTTTAATATACCATTTAATACCCAGCTCAAACCGCACTCCAAATAAATGATACAACCATGCCATGTTAAAAAAAAACGTGCCAACATAATAGTTTTCTAAGTGCGGGGGTTGGCAGAGTTGGAACCCCCGAACTCCCGCCTCGTCATCTCCACCTTAACCAACAAACCAACAATGGTTTTTGTTAACTCCGACCACGAATGTTTATATAAACCTTTAACTTCATTGAACGAAGAGAAAAGCGAACGGCGGAACGGAGAGGATCCAACAGAATAGAGAACAGAAACAAAGTTTCGTGCAACAGAACCAAACCCAGGTTGAACCTTGAGACACATTTCGAGATAGAATATACCCTGATGCAGAGAGGAATCTAAAAGATTCCTTCAGATGTAAAAATTAATTTTATCATAATGTAACCAAGTTTACAGTCAATTTTCTTAGATTTTCGCAAGGACGCTATGGCAATGTCGAATTTGCCTTTTGAGTAGCAGATTTGTATATTCCAAGTGAAGGAGAATCTTTGAGAATCTTGAGGGAATCTTCCAGATTCCTTGGAGGCTGAAATTTACTAGAGTCATAATGTAGCCAACTTCATACTCATTCTTCTCAGGATTTTGCAAGGAACCTAATGGTGCAGACAGAATTTTGATGTGAGATCTTCAGATGACCTAGAGGAGGGAATATTTGAGGAATCTAGGGGGAATCTAAAAGATTCCTATAGCCCCAGATTTTCACTTTGTCACAATTCAAAAATTTGAAAGTCGATTTTACACTATTTAGTGCCACAAATATGATGGTGCAATCAGATTTTCCATCTGATCATTCTATTTTTTAGCCACTTTTCAAAGTGGAGTGTAGGTGTCAACATTCAATGTGTAAGCAATCATTTCCATGAGATTCAATGCTACGATATTGATGGTGCAGCGAGATCCAAAAGTTTATCATCTTCTTCTTCAGATAACTCCTTTATGTGAGGTATATGCAGTGTGATCATGTACTTCATTGTCTCTTTTCTTGAGATGCATTGTACTGTATAGATCCCTGTTTGATGTTTGATGTGGGATCTTAATTTTTTCTTGATGTGCGATGTACTTATTTTCATGTTTTGATTGAGATCCATTTGTCGTCAAATTGACAGGATGCTCATGTGTTTCCATGTATGTTTGAATTGAGATCCCTTTTATGCCATGTTGGTGGGATGCTCATTATTAGCATACGTTAAATTATGTCATGATGATAGAAGTCCTTTTTGAATTAGAGTTCCTGTAGTGGAACATCTCTTGGAGCCACTCCTTCATGAGGGAATATTCCTTTTATGATAGATAAAAACACATGCATGCACATCATCACTCTTTCCAGCACTTAATGCAGTGGCCTACACCATCTTGACACCAGGCCCCAGAGACATAGTCCCTCCTGGACGAACTCCGTTATCAACGTCTTCTATTTTATGTTGTTGATTCTTGTCATCTTCCTTCTTCTTTACAACATGCATATATGTTCCTTTATGATGTTTTAAATGCAATTCTAATCACATCACGGAAGCAAAAGATCTTGGTTAATTCCGAGAGTTGAGTCAACTCAGATCGCCATCTAACCAAAAATATTGGGCACTTTGTTGAATAATATTTTGTTTCTCCCTAGGAGAAAGGTGATATGGAAGTTGTCTTGCAGAAAGGTAATTAGTGATGCCTTGATACCAATGTGAGTAAGTAGAAACTGCATAAATATATTAATCTAGAAAAAAAATCCTCAACAAGCATATTATCATTATTGTTAAGAAATATGGAAAGGAAATCATCAACATTATCCCTCCCGAGCCTATCTACAATGGTGATATTAAATTCTTGTAGTAACAACAATCCCCAGTAACCCTAGCATTAATGATTAGTTTTTTCATTAAAAATAGAATAGAAGAATGATCAATATGCACAAAAGTTTAGTAGTCAGTGACATAATGCCTAAATTTATTAATATCATGTATAGAAACAATAAATTCCTTCTCTATTACCGTATAATTTAATTCTACAGGAGTTAAATTCTTGTTGATATAGTAGATAACATAAGGTTTATTTCCTTCTTGTTGTCCCAACATAGCCCCAGAGGGTTGTATTAGAGGCATCTGTGAAGATGTGGAATGGTAGGGACCAATTTGGTCCTTGCAAAATAGGATGTGTTGTTATGCACCTCTTGAGCTCTACAAATGCAATTTTGCACTTTTTAGTCCATATAATTTCTTTATCTTTCATTAATAGAGAAAACAATGGAGATGTAATCCTAGAAAAATTCCATATGTAGCACATATAATAACTTGCATGCCCTAAAAATATATTCAGCTCTTTCTTTGTCTTAGGAGTAGGTATCTTCAAAATTACATTGATTTTTATTGGATCGTCATGTATACCTATATTGGAGAGATAGTGTCACAACGCAATTTTCTTATTTATGATAATACAACACTTTTCAGTGCAGAGAGAGAGATGGTTATGTATACAATGCTTAAGTTCCTTTTCAAGATTATTCAAGGGTTCATCAAACTCATCACCATAAGGTGTAAATTCATCCATAAATATTTCCATACAGTCCTTAAATAAATAAATAAATATCCTTAGCACAACACATTGGAAGGTTGGTGGTGCATTACAGAGTCCAAAACAGAGGAATCTATAAGAAAATATAACCCACGAGCATGTGAATGTAGTCTTTTCATGCTCTTCAAGAGAAATTTGAATTTTATTATAGTCATTGAACCCATCCAGAAATGAGGAAAAAAAATTACTAGACAATGTATCAAGCACTTGATCAATAAAAGGAAATGGAAAATGGTCCTTCTAAGTGGATTTATTAAGCTTTCTATAGTCAATGAAAATTCTCCACTTGCCATTCTTTTTAGGAACAACAATGAGTGGAGGTACCCATTGACTTTCAGAAATTATGTAGATGAAATTTGCATTCAAGAGTTTTTGAAGCTCTTCCTTAACAACATCTTTCGAGGTAGGATTTACTCTTTGTTGAGGTTGTCGAGCGGGTTGGGAACCTTCCTTCAAATAAATATAGTGAGTGCATAAAATAGTATGGATACCCTTCATGCCCTTATAGTACCATATAAAATAATCTTTGTATTTTCTCAGTAGTTTTATCAATTATTTGTTTATGAAAGGGATAGATTGGGATTAATATTCAATGTCTTTCCAAGCTCTATCTTGGTTGGAATATTCTTAAGACTAGGGGAAATAGGTATTTCTTCCAGAGTAGGATCATTAGTAATTTCTTCCCCAATATATTTTCCCATGATAGAATTCAACAACTTAGATATTAGCTATGTGATAACATAGCGGTCATTAATAAAACTATTAATGGTATCATCCTCAATCTCATTTTTAAAATATAATGCTTTTGCAATAGTGAGAATGGGTCTTGTATCATCTACCTTTGGTTCAAATTGTAGCCTCATAAAACTCTCACATTCAAAACTCGACTTCTTTGGAGGATACAAAACAATATTCTTGGTAGTAGTCCCATTGTATATGGTTATAAATCCATATATGAAACTAATAAAAGTATCTCCAATGGCCATCCAAGGCCTGCCTAAGATCAAGGAAAGTCCTCCCTAGGAATTTCTTGGGATGCAACACTGTAAATTCCACTCAGTATTCCTAAGAATCAACTAAAATAACTATATCCTCTAATATTCCTTTAGGAAACTTTTTAGACCTATCAACCATTTCCAACATAGTAGGGGTTGGTATTTAAGTTGTTCAACCCAAATAATTCAAAGATTTCCTTGGTACTTATATTAATTTCAGCTCCTAAATCTACCAAGGTATTTGGAATGGTTGTCCCTCCAATATGATCAGTCATTGTTGGGTTCCCAGGATCCTCATATTTATTAGGTGAAATATCTCCTAACATTAACTCTAATAGTTTTCCTACCACAAGCACAGTGAGTGGATATCAGGGTTCTCTACCAAGTTTCTTGGCACATGTTTCCCTTACTGTTTTTGCATATATTGAAACATCTACGATTTCTTGGAGTAGTCGCATTCAAACATGTAAAATTTTCAATTCTTCTAGAAATTCGAACTCTGATTGAAGGGTATCCTAAACTATTGTTAATCTCTAGGGCTATGGTGGATGTAAATAACTCTTGATACTAATAGAAACTTCTATTGTTACAACCCCTATAGTAACAATGATATCAATTACTTCAAAAAGTTAAGTTGATATAGTGGTATCAATTGTTACAACAGTGCTAGTTATTACAATGGTATTGACTGTAGCAATAGTAATATTGGTTGCTACAAAGGGTTCAGTCTTCTATTTTCAAATGAACCATGAGTTGGAGTTTCTTCCCTTGGTGAACTCTCTTCTTCATGTTCTGTAATAACAAGGGAACCCTTGGATTTACTATTCTTCTTGATCGTAATCGTACTTCATTACATTCCATAGGTGAGACACAGTAAGTGGGGAGAATCAATGTTTCAATTTGTTGCACTGCCTTATTATTGGGATAAAGTTAATTTGTACAGGTCACTAGGGTCACAGAGGAAGACCACTTATTATACATTTGAAGTAAGTTGTAGTTGTTGTTGCTACATTTTCAAGTGTATATGAATTTGATTAGGAAAATTGGTTCTTCTCCATGCTTGGGGCCATGAGAGTGATTGATTTGGAGGAGAAGGCCACTAGGTCCAAGGTATTGGATATTGGACTAGAGGGTAGTTAGGAGGGTTCCATGGAGCTACAGGGTATTGAATTTGCTAATAAATTTGTTAAATATGATACACATTTACCAAGCATTAAAAGAAGAGAAATTATCTTGGACCATGACTAGTGGTCTAGGTTGCCATGGCTTCTTGGAACTAATGAAGTATATTGTTTCGGATCCTTCTCTTGACTCCTTGTAAACTACCTTTAATCTTGGAAATGATGGGCATTATTCTCTAGAATTTTCCCATTCAAAAATGTTATATGTCCCTATATTGTTAAGTGGGAATTCTTTGAGAGGATTCCTTTTTCCACATTTAGGGTAGAATATAGATAAAGTTTTTTTTTTTTTTCTCAAACTTCCTTTGTTTTTCCTATAACATATCAAGCTAAGTAGATAGGGAACTCATAATGTATCCTAGTAGAGGAATCTCATGCTGAGACCTTGCTTCTTGTTGATCCTCTAAAACTTCTCAAGAAAAGCACAACAATTGTATCATAGGATTCTTTTGATATGTCTCCTTTTGCCATGAGATTTAGCATTTCTAAGTAGTCATCCTTCATTCCTATGATCCAAATAGTCTTTAGGATGTCCTTATCTAAATCACTATGCTTGGATCTCTACAAATTATAATTAAGATTTTATACATATTATTACAAGCTTTATTCATTTTTTTAGGAAAATCTAAAAAAAAAATTGTCTCGATCCCTAGTTCTATAGTAGTCTTGATCCTTATCAAGGAAGGTGTTTTTAATATTGTCTCATGAGGAAATAAATGAGTCTCATATACCCATAAACCACCTTAAATATGCTCCCTTCAAAGTAGCAAGGAATACCTTTAAGTTTTGGGCATCTGAGGTGTAATCATAACTCCTACATAGTGATATCAAACTCAAGAAGGAAGATATATGGATCTTCACTAGTAGTACCTTGGAAAATTGGAAGAGATGATAGGGAAATATTTTTCATTGGAAACTTACCATGAAAATTTCCAATAGGGAACTCAAAGGTTGTAATTATTTCTTCTACCATTTTTTCATCCTTCAAGGTTTCATAATTGTGCCAAAAGATCTTAGGTACTTGTTTCCTTGATTGAGGGGAATATTCCACCAACTGTTCAGGTTGCTCATGCTATTCAAGTTGTTTAGACTATCTGGGCTATTTCAAAACACTCTCTACAACAATATGGCCATCATTTTGTTTCACAACACTTCCTAAACCTAGAATAGAATAATCAAGTGGTTGTTTTTCTGGGATCAATTCATTGTATTCCAAATTGTGCCCACCTATACCTTCATATCTCTCTGGCAAGTTTTGATTCTCTTCTCCTTTTTATACAGATATATAAAAAATCCTCAAGACTTCTTTTGAGGCTAAAGGATAACAATATTCTACCTCCCTAACATGTGTTCCCAACGCAAATGATTCAAGAGATGTTGACCTTCATGGGATAGTCTTACTGGAACCTTTCCTCATGGAGGCTATTACCTAGGTAGATGATTCTTCCTTGAATTTTGAAATCAACACTTGAATGTATGTTACTCTTCCTAAATCTTGATTTTTTTTTTTCCATCATCATCTTTTACCTACACTATTATTAGTTTTGGGGCACCATGTTTTTCTTCTTTTTTATTCAGGCAATCCTATGTTCCCTAACTCCTTATGAGGTTGAGGTTGCTTCATTTTATTGAAGTGATGTGCAAGTTCTTACCTCTCGTCTTACCAACCTATCACCTCAGAGCTAGGAAAACACCTAGCATACTTGCAAACTATGCATAAAAGATAATGCTAGTCACACATATGCACCTCTAAAAACCTCCCTGACAATGAAACCAAAATGTTGAGAAACATAATTGTCTCTATATTAGGATCAATTAATCACACTCATACATAAATTTAAACCAAGATAAGTCTTTTATTTCAAGGTTATCATGCAAAGTATATGCAAGTAACAATGCCAACTAGCACTATTTCATGTCAAACTCTCAAAATTAAGGTATTGTAATTGTTCACTCTCAGCACACCAAAGTTATTATTGTTACACGCTGACATCAAACATACTCTACACACAATTCTAAAAAAGAAACACTCTTGTAGATTAAAACATTCTCAATGCACTCGATCACTCAACTATTCTTGCAAAAGGAAAGTAGCATCCCTGCAAAATGCTCACTCAACACTCCATTCAATAAAAGAACTTGGTGTAACGTCACTTAATTGATATGAGTAATCACACTTTTAAAAACACACAACCATTCATCTATTGAAATTTAGGAACTACAACAGTAAATTAACAAACAATGCATGAATTAACAAGTGGATGCATGTCACTACTCCCAAAGTCTCAATGTTATTTCAGATTGTTGTTATGTACATTTTTACTCAACACAGTCAATGCGGTTAACTGTGAAAGCAATGATTTGATTGCCTAAACAATGTGACCAATTCGACCATGATGTTTATGATTCCTAACTTTTAGTCATTTTCTAATCAAGACAGTTTTTCTAGAAGGAAACATATTTGTATACAATTTGTTGTAATTGGTTATTAAGAACCCTCAGTTATCTTTACTTGAATAGCTTGAGAATTGAATGATTCTCAAGACTAGTCATATTTTGATTTATTACCAAGATTGGATGGAAGGAAAAAAACCTATAAAAGGGGATCTCCTTTCTCAAAGAAGGGGGCTTATTTTTCTTAAATCTATGTTTTTATCTTTCCTTTACCACTAATGCAAGACCCAACATTTTTTTATATCATTTTATGAATTATGTGTAACTTATAGGCTATCATATTTTCTCCAAATCCTGCTAAGGAGGAATGACCCTCCTCTTTAACAAGGATTGTTGTGACTATACAAGTAGCATATCTATTTTATTTAATTAGCTTTTGGGTTGTGAATTAGATTTCTAGGATTGAAGTTGATTATTGTTACAAATTACTTGTTTACTCGTGATAGTTTGCAAGAATTCTTGAATGCAGGTCATTGTACCGAACCATATCCATCATAAATATTTACCAAATTATATCGTTACATCTGATATTTATTGTTGTTACGAATTGTTGTGATTTGTCACCGTCATAGTGTGTTGATTGGATTTTTGTTACAGACTCATGATCATTTCTTGTTGTTATTAGATTCCTATTATTAATTGTTGTTACATGTTACTATTATGCATTTTTGTTACAGATAGATGGTATAGTTTAATAATGCTATCCTTTATTTTTTTCATCCTCACATTATTAATGCAATTACAATACTAAAATTTCATTTTCTGATTGGTTATGTTATTTCATTAGAGAAATTTTGAGGTCAAAAATGGGCCTCAAAACAAAAAATGTACAGCAAAAATCAACTTTATAAGAACCAATAGGATTCAATATGATGATGTCAACCATGGGGGGTGATTCATCATTTTTGGAGTAAAAAGGTAAAAATATTAATTAAAAAAAACTACTTTTTCAACTCGTATTTTCAAATTATCTTCGTATGATTTTACTCAAATTTTGAACATGAGCACGTTTTTAATGCAGAATTTAATTTTTCATCCAATAAAAGCCCATGTTGCATACTTTCGATGGCCCTGCTAAATGAGAAATGTTAAAGTACATGAAAAATCGTGATTGCAATCATGTTTTTTTCATGTATTTTACATTTTTCATGTAGTAGGGTCCATCGAAAGTATGCAACATGGGCTTTTATTGGATGAAAAATTAAATTCTGCATAAAAAACGTGCTCATGTTCAAAATTTGAGTAAAATCATACGAATTCAATGCAAAATTAAATTTTACATCCAACTATTGCTCCTACTCGAAATTTGAGTAAAATCGTAGGGAGATAAGTTGAAAATACGAGTTGAAAAAAATAGCTTTTTCATTTTTCCCTCCAAAACTTAATGGGGTAATCTAATATTATTTTACTATTTCCACTATTATATATAAGTATTCTTTGGGAGGCCCAATTTAGACCTCAAAAATTCTCTAATAAAAATTGGTGATTGATTTGTGATCGGTTGTGATGCTGAGTGATTTCATCTATCCAAGTGAGGATCTAGTTTTCCCGAGTGTTATTTTCTTTCTATAAGAGTGACCAAGTTTTGTTTCCTTCTTATAAAGAGTGATTTACATTTAGAAACGTGTATGGTGGGTGATTTTTTTCATGCGAGTGTGGTTTTAAATAGTGGGGATTTAATTTTAGAATTAAGTGAATATTGATTCCAATTTTGGCAAGTGTTGAATAATTTATAGTATGAATTGGACTTTGTTTGAGGGTTGTGTTCTTTTTGACGAATCATAATAGAAATAAGTATACTAGGAAGAGTTAACGTCAGTTAATTATTGTTGTGTCTACATATTATGCATGATAACATTGAAATAAAAAGACTTACCTTGTTTGATAATTTATGTTATAGTGGATGCATTATTTTTAATATGACAATAAAAATTCCGAACAGTTATCCCCTGAGGGATACACTTAGCTCCTTGTGATTAGGGGCTATGGCCAAGAGCCAATATACCAGGATATGGGTGATTTCATGAGAAAATATGCTTTGATAAAAAAGGAAATATGCTAATATGATGAGGGAACTTAACCCTCAAGTGCTACACCTAAGCACCTCTATGACTAGGGGTAGTAACTAGGAGTTGAAATGTAACGAAACATTGAAAAATCATGAACCTTCCCCTTTTGATTAAAACATTGATATGTTGATATGTCAAGGAAGCTTATCCTTCAGGTGTTAATACTTAAGTGCCTTGTGACCAAGGACCTCCCTATATTAGGATATTAGTAAATCTATAGAACATTCCTTTTGTATAAATCTTGATCGGTTGAGGGTCTAGTATATGGACCATATATTGTCACCAAAATATTTATCTGTTAAATGATTGGGTAGCTCAAAAATAAAATATTTGTAAGTTATTTCACATTATAATGAAATTTGAGGTTTTTTAGAATTATTTCAAAAATTTACCTCCAAGTTTTTATGAGCTTCAGATCTGCTCATCACATTGTGTGAACCTCTAATCTACATTTTCTCCACGCCCTCACTCTTGCCTTCACTCCTTGATACTTAGACCGCATTACCATTGTCTTGGGCCTCAAACTTGATCACTTTTTTTTTTTCGTTTCACTTTTCACCTTGGATAATATATGCTTAACATCTTGATCCACACATTGATACCTTCTAATGCATACACTAACCTTGTTTATCTCTATTTGGTGTGAAATTGTGTGCTTCCTTAATGTTGGTTTGAGTTGTGGCTATGGTTGGGCCAACATATAAAATGGTATTCAAACATTATCCACGTTTGTCTCCAAACAACTTTTTCCATATTAGGGTCTCCCCTAACTTTTGTATGTATCCAAAAGGGTCTCCTCCTAGCTTTGACATCAATTGCAATTCATCAATCAACAAATAAAGTTTTTCATATCTTTATGCAAATACCCAAAATGATAAAGTTTTGACAACACCTTGTGGTGTGTATCTTGTAGTTCAAACTTCTACTAT
This sequence comes from Pinus taeda, assembly GCA_000404065.3. Taxonomy (NCBI): domain Eukaryota; kingdom Viridiplantae; phylum Streptophyta; class Pinopsida; order Pinales; family Pinaceae; genus Pinus; species Pinus taeda. The sequence continues at coordinate 195,462 of APFE031385988.1, forward strand.
TTCCATAATGACGATTTCCATGTCAAATCTAATTTTGGTTCCAACGTATCTTCTCAAGTTCCTCATTAAGATCACATCCTTCAAATTTTGGGTTTTCTACTAAAGTTTTTTATTTTGATTCTTGAGGTGCTTGTTGTTTTTAAACCATTTAAGGAAAAATATTCTTAGCCTTTTGTTCTCAACTTATTCTATTCCTTTAGTTGAACATTCTCATTTTTATGTAGCATTCCAATACTTTCATCTCTTTAATCTTTTCTTTCAATTTTTAACCTTCTTTTCTTTCTTTTGAGGCCTTGCAATAGAAGAGGAGGCTATAGGTGTCTTACTTTGAGATGTCTACAATTAAAAATTTTCATTTTCTTTTGACTACAAATAATTATAGAATTTTTGTTGATAATTTTCAATTTCAGGGCTTTGTGGAGTGTTGATGTCATTATAATGTGTTCTTGAATTTTCTGAAGGACTTACGAAAATAGGATCCTTTGTTTGAAGACTCTTTTCTTCTAACATTCCTTTCATGATCCTAGTTACTTTTCTCTAAATTGGAGGTTGCAATCTAGCTTTTGATGCTCATGGTGCTTTTGGAAGCATAGGTGCAACTTCTTCCATCTCAAGATTTGAAGGTGGTAGTTCACCTACTTGTTATTTCAAGACTAATTATTATTGAAACTCATTACGATTTGGGAATCCATTCTAATACATCCCTCTAGTTTGCAATTCTCTTAGAAAAAATAATTTGAAGAGTGCATGATGATATAGACTCCAAAGAATTCCTTGGTTTATTTCGACTCCTTGTTCCATTTTAGTCGAGATCATTGACAAGTAAAATGGTATGTTTTTTCTTCTATTTGAGGTGTTTAAGGAGTTTTATTTGATATAGAAAAACAAGACTGAGGCTACCCTCACAAGTCAAGAATTTTTGAATGAAAAAAACATAATTTCTCTATAGATTTATAATCCAATTTCGATGGATATATTCTTCCCAGTTAGGATTTCATCTTGAGTGATATAGATATTGAGTTTATGTTCTTCCTTCAATGTTCATGTTTTTTAACCAATGTTCACCTTCTACAAGTAGTTTCATAATGCAAACATTGAGTCCTCTTTCACTTGGATATGGATATTTCAACCTCCTCTTCTTCACCATTGAATGACTCTACAAACACTTTTGTAACCATAAGGTTATGACCTTGAAATTTGGTGCAAATATGTGACCAAACTACTCTTCAAATATTCTATAACATGTGAGATGTGCCTCTAAACATTCAATCCCCACTAGCTCAAAATGTACCATCTCTTTCATGGATATACTCTACTTCCAAGTATATATTTGAATTTCTATATTTGAAACCCAAAATGTGTAAACATGTAGTTATAGTTTGTCTCATGAAACAAGGGTTTGAGCTTGAGGTTAGTGGAATAGAAATATCATTGTGCATGGCCAAAAATGGAAGATAACATGTACTATAAGAATTAATGCATATGTAGGGTAGTCATGATCAATGAGTCATGTCAAGGTTATGATGGTAGGATGAAACTTATCATTGATATGATTGAAAATATAATAAAACAAAGTGATGTGAGGGGTTGATAATTCATATCAATGATTTTCAAAACTTTAGATAAGTGGATAGTATTATTTTTTTAATAAATAGGCATAAAAAATCAATCAATATTATTTCCAATTTGATAAGTCAAATAATAATAAATTGACCTAGTACCAGTGTTTCTTTGAGTGCTATACTTTTGCAAGTGCCTAATAATTGACTTGGAATTTTTATTCTTGGTCAAATATGGAATACATTTTTTTGTTGATACTTTGAGTTGTTGGAAAGAATTCCCTTGTATTCTGCAGAGTCTTCAATTGCTTTAGTATACTTGAGATTGGATTTATTACTTGAACTACTTTCTAATATGATACCTAGACATATTTATTCATAAAAGTCCTTAGAGTTTAAGGTGATAAAATAAGATATGTAAGCAAATTACAAGATATTGAGAAATACATTTACATTATTTGAATATCCCTGTAATAAAAAGTATGAAAAATTATATTAAATGAATTCCAATTTCCTAGAGCTATGTACAAAGTCGAATGGTTCATGCAATTTGTATTGAATTACAAGAATACAAATCCAATGATTATGAAATTCTTTGGTGAACTCTACCAACCAATATTTTGGGTTTCTTGTAGAGTTCAAGTTTGACTGTCCCAAAGAATTGGCTTTTCAAATCAAAATTATTTTTTCATTTCTTTTTTCACATTATTTTTATGGACTCCATTGGTTAGTTTATTTATTTGAAAGTGGAGTTCAAGTTTAGTTGTGCCAAAAAGTTGGTTTTCAAAACTAACTTACTTTATCATAAAGTCTTTAAATTTTTATATGATATATGAAAAGTAAATTCAAGATGAAGAAAGAATAGAAGAGTCACTTCTTGTATTCACTACCATCTCTGCATGTTGAAATAGAATATAAATAAAATCATATTTAGACATGGGCCTATTGTAAAGTTTCAATATGTTTAAATTAACCACAAAAGGAACTCTGGTGTCATAAATTGTATTTATCTTTAAAAATGAATTATCAAAACATTATTCAGTCTCATAAGGGCCAAGCCAATGAGTGGTGAACTTTCCCTTAAGATCTTTGAACTTTGAATAAAAAAGTAAGGCCTAGTCACTAACCTTAAATTGTTTCTTTTTGATGAAATTGTCATGCCATGTAGTCTCTTGTTGTTGAATCAAGTCAGCTTGGTGCAAAGAATCTTGACACATTTCATCTAACTTGTTTAAATTTGTAATTCTTTGTTTTTGTGCTTCTAACGTATTCATTTCTAATTTTACTGCATTTTTGAAGGTTCTAACTTGAAACTCAATTGGAAAAAGGACATTCTTTCCATACACCATTTCATAAGAGGTGAAACCATTAGTTTTCTTACATGTTGTCTCATATTCTCACAAATACTTTGGAAGTCATTCAACCCAATCCTTCCAATGAAGCTAGATTTTCTTGGTCAAGATTACTTCCAACACCATTTTCATGGATTCTTGTTGGTCATTATCTTCTGTGTGGTAAGGAGAAGACTTCCATTCTCTAATTTTGTACATTTCAACAATTGATTTCACTATATTGGATGTGAATTTTTCTCCCCAGTTAGTAACAATTTCCCTTGAACCCCTATATCAAACAACAATATATTAAAATAGGAAATTTACTATTGACTACTCAATTGCTTGTACAAAATATTTTGCTTCCACCCACAAGGTAACATAGTCAATGCATACTAATATGTGTCTTTTATCTTTTGATGGAGGATAAAAGTCATTACAAAGTCCATATCCCATTTATCAAACGTTCCCACAAGAACTTCTAGTTGGAGGGGAATCTCATCTACTACTATTGGTGAACCTATACATTGACAACTATCATAACTTCTAACATATATTTTGGCATCTCTATGAATATTTGGTCAATAGTATCCCAAACGAAATGATTTATAAGTAATCATTTTATCTACAAAATGGCTAGCACATGTTTCATCATGATAATCTTTGGTAATATCAAACTTTCATTCTTTTTAACAATCTATGAATGATATATGGTCATGTGTAGAAAAGATCCCCATAGAACATGACTATTTAATGCTTTTTTAATAAAAAGTTTCTTTTCTTTTGATGATAAACATGGTGGTAATTTTTTGTATCTAAATAATTAGTTACAACAAACAATAATTGAGTTTTAACACGTATAGCAAAGATATTGTCATCTAGAAAATTATCTTTAACTAGAATAATCTCACTTGTACTATTGATATGAGATAAAAAGTATTCTACTAGATTTTTCCTTCCAAAATGATCTAGAATAGTGATATCAAAGTCTTGTAATAATAATATAAATCTTGTCATACTACCATTAGCTATTGATTTATTCATTAAGTATCTAATGGCATAATGGTTACTATGGACAAAGACTTTGTAATAGGTAATATAAAGTCAAAATTTGTTAACAAATTGAATAACTGTTGACATTTCTTTCTCAATGATGGTATAAATGAGTTCAATAGGAGTTAGGTTTTTACTAATGAGATAGATAGCATGGGTTCAAAATTTTTCTCTCTAGCCTAAAACTACTCCTACTATTATATTAGATGCATCTGTAGAGATATGAAATGACATGGTCCAATATAGTCCTTTGTATATTACTGTTGTTGAAAAATTTTCATTAAGAGTATCAAAGGATATTTGATAGTTAATATTCCAAAAAAAATAAACATATTTTACAACTTAAACAATGACAAGGCTATTTTACTATATTTTTCTATAAATTGCCAATAATAACCTATATTTCCAACTCTTCAATTCTCTTTATGTCGATGGCATTAGTAAATGAATGATTATTTCAATTTTAGCTAGATACACTTTGATCCCTACAATAGATACATGGTGACCAGGAAAATTTCCTTCAATTATCAATATAAAATGTTCTTATTGTTAAGTATAATATTTTCTTCTCAGCATCTAATTAAAACTTTTTGTAAGTTATTTAAATATTCTTTGAAAGAACTTCCATTTACAAAGAAATCATCCATGTAAACCTCAACACAATCTTGTATTAGATCAAAAAATATAGTTAAGCCTACCATTTGAAATAGGGCATGTACATTACATAGTCCAAAGGGTAATAACCCTATATGCATATGTTCCCCAAGTACATGTGAAATTTTCCTTATCTTGATCCTAAGGAGCTATTTGAATCTGATTATATATGTTGAATCCATTGAAGAAAGAAAATGATTTATTTCCTACTATTGTATCTAGAATCTAGTAAATTAAAGGTAAACATAAATGATCTTTTAGAGTTTCTTTATTCAATTATTTATATTAAGCACATACACTTCACTTTTAATTCCTTTTAGGAATTATCACTAAGGTTGAAACCCACTGAATATGCAAGATAGGGTAACTAAAATTTGCCTTTAACAATTTTTCTTCAAGCCATGGCATACATTCTATTTCATTTACATATTTAGCGGGAGGGTAAAGTGTGACTTCTTTGATTTTCATTCCTCTTATAATGGTCATGTTTCTTAATCGATGGCTAATGAATGCATCGATTATTACCAACAAAGGTATTCCTAGGATTCAAGGGTTCCCTCAAAATTATATTTGGGTTGAAGAACTACAAAATCTATAGGATATTCCCAAGAATCTAAGGAGGCAATAATATCATCTACTACACCCTCATGTTTTATTTTAGATCTATCTACTAGTTCCAATATTGTGGGTATTAGTCGAAAATTACATATATTTATATTTTATATTTTTCCATCATCATTACATTGAAAGTTGTGCCTATGTCAATTAAAGTGTTTGGAATAAAAAATATTGTTGATAAAAATTGTAACCATTGATACACTAGATCAACATACCGTTTTGTTGTGATTCTTGTTGTCATTAGATTTACTAATTTTTTAATGAACTGTATAGATTGTGAATTTATTTTTCTTCCTTATTGATTTATTAATACATAATTACCTAATTGTTTTTTCATATATGGGAAAATATTTTATAACTTACAATATGGGAACCTTAATATAAATATTCTTAATTTCATTAAAGAAAGTATATCAAGGGAGATCACTAGTTTTTCCAAATTCAATGTCTCCAAAAAGGGAGGTAATTCAACTATGATTAATCCTATCAAGGTTCAATTGCTTTATTTGAAATTGTAATGCTAGTTTTATTAGGAATATCATCTTCTTTTATAATTACAGGGGATTTCTTATGAATTATTTTTCCATACCTTTTGCGGATATCTTGTACAAAGATAATTTAACATGTGGGATATGTTTCCCCTTAAATATTATAAATAAGATTTTCCACTTCATTATCGGGATTTACCACCAGCTTGGTTGGTAATTGAGTAGGTATTGGAGGTGGTTGGTTAGAAGGAAATTATGGCTATTATGGTTGGGTTATTTGTCATGGAAGAAGTATAGGACATGGTTGCTATTTTTATTGAGGATATTGAGCAAATGGGAATTGTTGTCACTATGGGTATTTTTGTTGTTGGTATTGTTGATTGGGGAAGGATTTTTGTTAATATTTTTGTTGAGGAAATGGTTATTTATATTGTTGATGTGGATTACGGGGAGGATAGTTTCCATAACTAGGTCCTTTCCAACCCTATTGATAGGGTTGGTTTTGGGCCTGCTGAGGAAGCCATTCCTTCCAAGGCATACGAGAATTCCATGTGTTATTTGGATTATTGTTGAATAGAATCTTGAAACATACCTATTGCTTTAGGCTACATAGTTAAGAGATTACATTGCTTCATTTTGTCCTTTGTAGATTTGCTCCAATTCTGGTAGTGTGAATAAGTTTCAATTGAATACTTATCTACACAATTATCACAATGGTGAATATTATTTAAAGGACAATCTCTTAATGAATGGTTTTTCCTACATTTAGGGGGAAAAATTAGAAAAATTCATTCTTTTCTTCCTACCTCTTCTTGTTTTTTAATGTATTAAGTTGAGAACCTAGTGTAATCTAGAGGTTAGTTTTAAAGTTTTCCAAAAAAAATCCTCATTCTACTCTTGTTTCACTTCCAATAGCTTAATAAATAACTTTGAAAAGAGTCTCTCTTTTTCTTTTCTAGCTTTAGCTCTTTCCCTAGAATATTTCCTACAAAACTCATAAATTTGATCAAAAGGTAAATAGGAAATATCACCTAATCCCACAAGATTGAGCATAGCTATGAATTCATCCCTAATACATTTTAAGAAAATTGTGTGAATAGTATCTTGATTTAATGTGCATTGTTTTGATTTTTTTAATTGTAAGAAAACCTTTCTAAATAATCCTATAGGTTCTCATCCTCCTATTAGGACATCCTAAAGATATCTTCTTTGGAGTCTTTGGGCCTAGAAAATGGCTAACATTTCTTGAGAAAATTTTGCACATATCATCCCAATATGCTATAGTACATTCAACTAACCCCATAAACCATTTTATTGCTATCCCTTCTATAATGGATGGAAATAAACAAAGTTTAAGTGTATCATCTATATTTCCATATGTATGGCATAGAATATCAAATTTGAAAAGAAATGCATTAGGGATCTCAATTGATATATCATACAAATCTAAAAGGACATATTGGGTAAAATTATTCATTTTTAACTTGATACCAAAGGCTATAGGTTTATCTAGTATAATAAATCCAAAACTGACTTCATCTTATGCTTCTTGTGCTCTATCTCCTTCTCCTCTCTCTATTATTATTATTATTTCTCTTGTTTCTCCCAGATTACATCCTCCTTCATCATGGTCTGATTTTTCTTTTCTCTCTCTGTCCTTTTTCTCTTTCTATTACTCTCTCTCATTCTCTCTCTGTTGGGTATGGAATCCCCACACAACATGTTTTGGGGCTCAAAGCCCAAGTTTTGATTACTATTGTTGTAAAGACTCTGCGAATTGCGGGCGCGGAGCACAAATTGTATGTTAGAGTCATAAGGTTACTGCCCTAAGTTTTGAATGTAGTGTCGGACTACCTATGGTCTGTATACCATGGGATTTTGTAAATAAAGCGAGGCTCTAAGTCATAAAGGTAATAATAGAAGGAAGTAGAAAACTGAATGGAGTCTAGAAGATAGTGAGCATAGAGTGAGATTCTAGGTGCTTGGGTTGTAGTAGTAGGAAGAGGCTCTGCAGGTGAGTGCATAAAGGCCTAGTAGAGTTCGCAGCTGACTGTGTGGACCCTTGCAGTTGAGTGCACAGGGCGAAGTTGAGTTTGTAACCAGGGAAGAAGAATAATAAAGAGAAGTTTGATTTGAAATCTTGTGTAGTTGTTCTTATGTTAGTTCCTGTTTGATACCATATGCACTTCTACTGTTTTATTTATTGCCCGCACTTATATGAATGCTGAACACTGTTAAATATAACTAGAGACACACAAATAAGCTAAGTGATCAACTAATATCGGGTTAATAGTAGGGAATTGGGGAATAACACGGATCAGGCCACGAGTAGGGTTGCGCGAAGGAAACATCGCAGGCTATGAGGTACTAATAGGTGCGTGCAGCGACATGCGTGCAGAGTGTAGAAACCTAGTGCGAAAACCCACTTAAAATCATCAGACATTTCTAGGGTGCGAAAACCTAGTTCTAGCACCCTCCGATACTACTTCGAGTGAGACCTCAGTCTGCGCTCCGTGGACTGTTGCTGAAAGGGCCAGTAGTACCGGGATTTGTTTGGCTAAATCACCTCTGAACCTGGGTCAGGCCCCACAAGCCAACACTCTCTTTTTACTACTCTTTCCATTTCTCTTGCTATTGTAGCATCCATATTGAGTTGTCTTTATTTATGTTCTTCCATCCCATCTTCCCAAAGAACCTGAATTTTTTTAGCTCAATTCTCAATATTATATCCCAATCTTCCACTAGATGAACTTCTTTGTGTTCGTCTTTCTCTTGATTTATCCACAACCAACATTTATTCTTGTACTTCTTGAGTCCATTTACTTAATTGCATTTCCCCTCTCTTTATTCGTTTATAACTAATTATTGTTCTTGCACCACTTGAGTTCCTAAGGTTATATTAGTAGTAGGGGATTTTGTTTCATCTAGTTTAGTTTCCATTCTTACTCTAATAAATCAACCTTTATTATCCCTAGGTCAAACATTACATATATAAACATAACATGGATTTGTAAAGACTCACTAAATTTATGCATGTTCTTACATCTCATCTTACCACCTTCACTCCTTGTCATAAATATTTATATTTAAACAAATGTAGAACATAAACTATCAATTCCTAAAAATAATTATTATTTCACTTCCCCATAAACGATATGAAAATATTAAGAAACATTTATTGATCAACCATGTTTAGTAAACTTGTGAAATGCAATCATAATATGTATAGAACTAGCTTTCTAAAATTGTAGTTTATTTCACTAAATCTATAACATTTAATTTAGAAAACTATAGTCTAACGTATATATAGACAAGTTTTTATGTTAAGATTCTTGTGACCATTGATTAGGAAGTGTAGAAATGCAAGTTGTAAGCATGGATCAATGGATCTTTTTACAATGGGTACTTTGTTTTAATTCATTTAGAAAAAAATTCTCCCATATATTTCAACAATTGTTTAGAAAATAATAAATCATAATCTAAGAAAACAATATTTGAAGGAAAGAAAGAATCTACAAGTATGCTAGCATAAGCTTGAATTTGACTATTCTTGCAATCTTTGACCACAACAATGGTGGAAAAATTTAGAGGAAATTTCAGCTTAAAAGTGCCCATGCAATTTTCAAGTAATTTCCATGTCATAATATGTAAACCAATCAAAATCCTTTAAATTTAAAAAGAGATACATTTTGGAGGGAAAAAAAGAAAACCCTTTTTTAATTGTATTTTTGGCTTATCTCCTCATATTTTTACTCAAATTTCAAGTGTATACACACATTGGATGCGGAATTAAATTTTACATCGAAGGAGTACCCATTATGCATACTTTTGAGAAGGCTTACATTGATAAAAATTTAAGATACATTAAAAAAATGTGTTGAACATGGTTTTTAATGTATCTTCATTTTTTTTATCATTATGAGTCTTCTCAAAAGTATGCATAATCGGTACTCATTAGATGTGGAATTTAATTCCAGGTCCAATGAGTGTCTATACTTGAAATTTGAGTAAACCTATAAGGAGATAAGCCAAAAATACAATTCAAAAAAAAAAAATTAGTTTTCTTCCTTTCCCTCCAAAATTCATAACTCTTATTTTATTATTTTAACTATTATTTTATTAATTTTCCTTACGAGGCCACCTTTAGGCTAAAATTTCCTCTTATGGTAGGTTAGCAAATTGATTAAACTTGTGGATTGAATTAGATGATGAAAAGTATTTGAATATATATGTTGGCATCACAATGGGCTAAGAGCATTTCACGTGAAGGTATACCTATCTTTAAAATGACATTTATGCTTTAAATTTAATAAAACAAGCTTACATAAGAATTACTAAAAGAATTGATACTACTCTACAATTAATATTACTATGTAATGAATACTACTATGTAATGAATGCTACGATTTTATAGCAAAATAAATGAATATAGAAAAATATTGTGGCACATACCAAGCTAGGGGGGCTCCTATACAACAAGTGCATAGAGAAAATACCTCATATTAGAAACTAATTAAGCATTCATTCATAACATAACAGTCTTCTATTATGTATAACTTGAAATCGTCTTACAACAAAAAATACTATGTTTTCTAAAGTGTATTTATATTCATCTACCTATCTCTAACTCCCTTCGCATCAAACCAACTTCTATTATTCATAATAAACAAATGATAATACTCTGCGTATCACTGAGGTTCTAGATCTTCAAATATCTACAATTGAATTCACCTATGAGGACGTAAATCATTAAAACAAGGGATCAAATTTGTGAAACATAGAAGTCTGATTTTCCTAATGGAAAAGCATATAATGGAACTGTGATAATTTGAAGCTAATATTCATCCTTCTCGACTAGAAAACAATTTCTAAGTGTCAAATCTACATCATTGATATTTTTGCCTCAAATCTATTACAAGTCACCACATTAGCTTCCTTTTGACCAAAGCCTTTCAATGACATTTGAGGCATTCCAATAGGAAAATATTTATGCCATGAGTTCCATGCACCCTATCCATGTGGTGATGATGCCCTCGGCCTATAATTGCTATACAAAAAAAAGAAACATTATAAGAATAATTCATGTAACAACTCAATAATAAAACCAATTTAACTTTTAACCTATCAAAGTAAAATTGATAATAAAGAATGGATTTTCAAATTTCATTATTTACTTCTTATACCTTGAGAAAAATATCATAAAAGATAAAAAAAAAATTAAGTTCAAAAAAGTGAAAAAGAATGCCAAAATCATGTAACACAAAGACTCAATAATAAGTACATTATTAATGATAATATTATACGATACTAATTGATAGTAGGACATCTCTTTGTTTTAATTAAACTAACAGTTCTTTTGTGAACTACTACAAGTATATTTCTATTCAAAAGAGAAAAGATACATCTAGTTAAATATAGGCTATTTGGCCTTTTCAAAAAAAAAAATTCATTATAAAATAGTATCACCATGTAACCATGAAAAACAATATTATAATATTACTAACTAGACCATTAACCTTAATAGCCAAGAGGAAAGGGTTGCATCAGTACAACGAAAACATCCATTTGACTAAGATGAATACATTCATAAAATTAGAACTAATGTTTACACAACGAGCCATATAAACGACCATACACCAGATTGCTAGAGGAAAGGAATTTCATTAGCGAGTTGATCTTCCAAATAGATAAGGTTCTAAATGCTTAAGGGTGGAAGTGTATACAAAAAGAAGGCAGTAACCATAGTGCTAAAGAATAGAATTCAGCCATAAATAAATACGACCATGAACCATTAAAAACGACTGCCAAATTATTGGTTAAGCCCACAAAATAGAGAGGGTGAAATACTAGCCACACCCTCACAACAAAAGACACCTCCATGTCATAAACAAGATATGTAACTACCAGGTTCTAGGAGTTGAGCAACCAGAAAAAAGGGAGACCTTTCCCAAATGCAACACAAACATAACTGCAAAAGGAGACAAAGGAGTATCTTCATATCTATTCCAAACCCTGCAAATAAGAGTATCCGCTTGTAAAGAAACATTGAATGACACAGTTGACCTACACATCAAAATGGTCAGTACCTAGGACTAGAAAAAATACCACCATATACCCACCAAATTTCATGTTAAAAACCAAGAATATCCATCAATAGCACTGTAACAAGATCTGAAAAATAGTGACAAAAAACATTTGGCCTCAGAAATTAATCCTAGTCCAATTAAATGATAGTGATGTCTTGAACACTATCAACATGAGAGTTAATATGATCACTAGGATCACCAGGAGGGCTGGTGATATCACCAGAAGAAAAATACAACACGAGAAAAATTTCCACCCGATCCAACCTTGAATCCACATTATCAACAAAGAACCACATATTTCACAACATGTGCTTAATATTCTCCAACCCAAAAAATATATTGTCGTTTTCAACTAGTTTATCTTTGAAGAATAATTGTAGAAAAATATCCATTTGTTGATGCAAGTCTAGAGGGTACAAGAAAAAGAGTCTCCTCTTATGAAATCTACTTGGATTTGGGACCCTCAGTAGGTCTGTATCTATCACTTGAACCTGAGAATAATAATTGTAGGGGTGTTCCTTCCCTTTCTTTTTCCTACAATAGAATAACTTTTCTCCGCACTTCCAAAGGAATAGCATCAAAAAATGTTCCAACAAAGTCAAATGAAAAATTATAAGTTCTCTTAATGCCAACATTAGCCAGACCTCCCCTCCAACTCATCATTTTATTTTGAGGAGACATGATGACTGGAACAAGAGATAAAACTAAGAAAATATAGGACCCATGACTAGAAAAATAAGAGGAGAAACAAACTATAGACCCTTGATCCCCTGACCATAGAACCAAGAAGTCGTCCCCCCAACACCAAACCAAAGGGACAAATTCTAATGAATAACCAATTTTGGGAAACTCAAAGACATAAGACTTTGAAACTCCGAGGATCAAGCCACATTGTGATAAAACTACGTACCCAAATTAACAACAAAATTAGTTTCTTCCCCCACAACATAGAGTGACGCAACAAAATTAGAAATAAAATAAATTGAAAGGAATGGCCCAAGAATAAGCAGTAAGGATGCCCAATAACAAATATCCAAGAATTCCCATAAGAGAAACGAGTTGAACCCCACCAAAGTCGACACGTTGGCATGCAATGCAACACCAACACAATTAAACAGAACCTGATTGAAAACCAAATACACCATATTAATAACCTAGCTACAACCCCATAAATCTCATAGGAGGCACAATGAAATATAAAACCAAGCAATAACCTTAATAAATACAAGGACACCCAGAAGAAGAACCAGAGTAACCCTAGTAAGTTACAATTGCTGAAGCGAGAGACAAAATACACCACTACGCCATAGTGCCCTGCCCAAACAAGATATCATTGATAGAATGAACACGAGCTCCTAAGAAAATCGATCGCACCCACATACCAAAGAGACACATAGAACAAGAATGTCAAGTTATCCCAAGTGAAGGATGTAGCCTCACCTCCTTTCCCACAAGGTACATACCTTCGCCACCATCAATCAATAAACTAACATGTATAATGGCTAGACTTGTCAAACACACTCCAACGTCCTTCACCATCCTTATACCACTCCATAATGAATTAGTTCCATTTGTAGAAAAAGATCCCCTTACAAGGAGCCTCTGTTATCACTCATATTAACACCCCCATCGGGGGATCAAACTAATTTTCATTGAGTCAATGGTGTATGCATCATTTTTTACACCTCATATAGGAAATTTGTTTAATAACTAGAATGTAAATGACTTGGCCATATATACATGTTTAATAGTATAAGCATATATCTCAATCAATATATTACTCGCTATTATAACATATTTCCAAGAGTAGTGTTACCTTCAAATAGTGTGGTGAATAGGTATAATTATTGTGTTGGTAAGTTTATCAATATTTTGAAACTCTAGATTTGTTTTCCACTATTATTTTATGTTACAAAGTTTTGAGTTTGCTTTGTACCACTTTTTTTTTCAAAATGGTTGATAATAATATATGATCCAAACATCAAGGTTATGGTTAAGGTTGGTGGAACTTGATAAGATTATGATATATGATCATGTAAAAACTATATATACAATTGAATACTTTTTGGCATGCCTATGGGAGTAGTGTAGGGACTTTCATTATAGTAAACAATGACATATTTAATGTTTAAATCATACATGGTATGAAATTAATGTATTTTTTTCCCTTTCCTCTTTTGAATATACATAGAGAGAGAGAGAGAGAGAGAGAGCAGGTTTTGTATTTTTTAAGAGGGGATTTCATCATGGTAAATAGTAATATATTGAAATCATATATGAGACTATGGGGTTTAAGATATTATAAAATTGTTTTTATTAAAATATGTTACATTTAAGGTTTAGACTATATATATATATATATATATAAATATATATATAGTGATTGGAAAATGATTGGAATCCTTTCTCACTCAGTTTCAATTATATACAAGTTACATGACAACTTTAGATATTATAGATTTTAGCTTTATTGTTGAAAATGAATAATCTCTTGAGGAAGACTAGAATATATATATTTATCATATAGAATATAAAGGCATTTTCCCACACATAGAATTAGATTTGAAAAGATTTCAACATGATAAATAGTAATATATTCAAATTACATATTTTGTTTTGGTGTTCAACAACATTATATAATTAATTTTATGGATTTATTGATTTTCAATGCATATCAATAATATTCATTTCTTTTTAATAATAGAAATTCAAATTTCTAGGAATGCCATGATAATTATTATATAAGGAAAAAACGGGTTCTTTGTTATCCAGTTTTCATAGTCTTAGGGATATCGTAATCCCCATACTATGCATACGCAATTTAAAACAAAGCTCTTTTGAACATAATTATATGTGTTTAAATTGTGATGTATTGATTATACATTAATTCATCATTATTTAGTCCTATCATCACTTAGGTTAATTCCTAGCTCTCTTACGTTGAAAAAGATAATTTATCGTTTGGGAGTTTCTCTTGATTATATGATGTTCTAACTAACAAGATGGAATAGAAAATTAGACCTTTCCACAATCACTTCATAGATAAATTTTGGTTCTATTCTACTTTGTCTTTAAACTATTCAATATGGTTATGGCAACTCGGTCCTAAGAATGTGAGTTTCTTGATATATGAGTCTATATGGTATTTTACTTGGGAGGATTTAATGGTTGAAAAAAAGCCCTGAAATGTTAGTTTCTTGATATTTGAATCTATATGGTGTTTTACTTGGGAGGATTTGATGCTTTAAATAAAGACATAGGGAATTATAGATATTAAATCTAATATTTTTTAGGAAAGCATTGATTGAGTAAGTAAAATCTCCATTTCAATAATATATTAGTGCTAGAAAGAGCTATATATTGCTTCAATGTCTCGATAAGCTTTAATCATTGTGGCCTACCCACTTACAATTTAGGTTAGGTTAATTGATAGAATAGAATATTTTCACGATTTATTTTAAAGTTTAATCATCATAGTATCATATATAAACAAATTTTGGGCCTTTTTATTACACAAACATCGTGATCCAAACAACTCTCTAAGTAAAATAATAAAAAACTCATAGATTTAACCTATGGTGATTTGGTCACTTTAAATATAGGGAGTGAAATTCCCCAAATCAGTAAGAATGAGATCAAGAATGAACTGTCTTATAAATGTGAAAATGGGATTTGAAGCCAATATCCAAACTAAACCATATATGTCTTGGAGCATTTCCTTTTCTTGAAAAAAAACTAGTACTAAATTATAATGATTATCTAGGCTACCATGTTATCATGGGAATTTCCACCCTTTCAAGTTCGACTAAATTTTGCAACAAGCCTCATAAACCCACACTCAAATGGGGTTTGAATCCAAGTCTCTATGCATGTTTAATCCAGACAAGACTTACACCTAGTCTTTTGTACACCCACTCCAAAGGGGGCTTGAACCCAAAGCTCTACATCTCTCTCGTGGTTCAATTTGATAGACATGTATTCCATGCATTGCAATTAAGTTCATGGCTTAAAAGAAGGATGCTCATATTAATTTGTAATGTTAGGGAATTGCAAGTCAATGGTAATACAAAAGCCACCAATAAATTAATTTGTCATTCAAAATCCATTGTTTACATATGTGTATTCAAAGTTGTAGCTATTAAAATAAAATTCAAATTACTTAAACATAATTGCTACAAGGTCCCTTATTTTTGAAAGTTTATATTTTATATGGCATGGTTGTTTATGTTGGGAAAAGGTGTAACCTAAAATTAAAAGAGTTTGTAAAAACCATACAAGAAGAAGAAATGAATTCCAAGATGATGACGGTTTCTAGAGACACCATTATAGCACTTAAGAACAAATAATTATGATGAAAACATCACAATGCATGAAAACGTGATTCACCGAGAGTTATTCATTATATCAAATCAACCCATAGGGTCCTTATATGTGCTTCTTTGGATCTAACCAACTTCCTTGAATTAGAGAAGATCTAGTCCACAAGAAATAATCCATGGTTGTAAATGAATCCTATAAATTCATACTTATTCATCAACTTATTTGGCTATCCTAGTCGATTTGACAATTCAGTCAAAGATACCATGCACCAGTAAGTCAATCATTCCATGATTTGACCCATAAACAATCTAATCAACCATCTTGTAGGTATTTTGTGAGTCCATGCATCGATTTTATAGTAGACTTCTATGTGAGTCAAACCATGAACATTCTTGTTAACTATATCATTGATTTCTTTGCTACTTGATTGAACCAAATGTCTTCAATAGAGGTCTAATGAACTAACATACCCTACGGGCTTGACATAGGTTTCAACACCCTCCACCATCAACATAATATTCTAGAGATTTAAGAGGTGGAATTACATCTATAGGACCACTCCCCAATAATTGTAGCTTCCTTAAGCACAAGCATATCTCATAGCTTATGATAGTGGTTTGGTGAATATATCAATGGTTTTATAATTGGTTATGCAATATAGAAGAGTAACAAGCTTTCTCTTGAACTAGTTGTCTTAACTAATGATCACGGAGTTCTACATGTACATGCAATAGGATTGTTAGCAACATGAATTACACTCTAAACATCACAATAAATACTAGTAAAGATTTCAATAAGAAACACAAGATCACTCAGGAGATGTCAAATCCAAATTGTCTCCATAATTGCATGAACTACACCACGATAATAAGCTTTTATAGTGAATAGATAGATTATCATTTGTTTCTTAGCTAGACTATGGTCCCAAAATTGAATCAAAACATGCAACCAAAAGTAATTGTAATCATTGATATCACCTTCCTAGTTGGATTCAATGAAGTTGACTAATGAGTCTACAATGTGACATTATTTGGTACCAAGGTGAGAAGTACCCTTGAGCTAATAAACATTTATCTTGGTGGATTTCTTGTGGGCCCTACATGAACACATAATCTAAACTAAAAACAAAGGAAATTTCAATTCATCTATGTATTAAATATATAATGTTGCCAACTAGTTTTTGAGAAAGAGTAGCATCAACTATGGGAGTGAAAAATATTTAGTCAACTTAAAACTTGAATAAAGAGGGGTGCCAAATAGATTATTGTTGTTCATGTTAAATAATTTTAACATATCTAATACATACTTATATTCAGAGAAAAATAGATCATTAGAGAGAGATAAATATCAAAGACCAATAAAATAGTCTAGAAGGCCAATACCTATCATTTTAAAAGTGATAATAATTCATTTCTTAAATCTAAGAACTATATCAAAGATTAATGCTAGCTATGAATAATTCTATCGACATATATAATGAAAATCATCACCTTGATCATGTATTACATAAATATTGTGATCCAATTCACATCATTTGAATCCATGGTTAAAAATAAAGTGGTCAATATTTTCATACCAATCCCTAGGGTCCTATTTCAAACCACACATATTCAAAGCTATAGGTTTGCCCCATAAAAATTTCTTTGGACAAGTCTCCATGAAGAAAGGAATTTTAACATACATATGGTGGATCTTCCATCTAAAGTGAGTAGAAAGAGAAATAAATAGATGAAAAACAAATATTTTTGATACAAGAGAAAAAGTCTTAGTGTGGTTAATGCCTTCCTACTAAGAAAAGTATTCCATGACCAAATAATCCCTATGACACTCACCTACACCTTCAAAAGTAAATCTAGTATTGTAAACCCATTTGCATTTAATGATGTTCTTCCTTTGAGGATAAGCGACTAAATTCTAAGTGTGATTCTTTAAAGGAGAGTCTAGCTTAGTTTTCATGGCCTACTCCCATTCAGGTTGTCCTTGAGCATCATCATAGGAAATTGGATCACAAGTTTCGAGAACATGATCCATGAAGGAAACATTGGCATTTTTCTTCTGCCTATGAGCTTGTCTTCCTCAAGATATATCACCAACATCTATTCCAAGAGATTTAATTGTCTTAACATCCCACTAAGGTAAATAAAGATTTTGTGAATTGATATTGATATTATAAGTTCAATCAAGAGAGGTACTAGTTTTAGTCAATATAGACTAAATACTAGTTGATTCATGAACAAAGTTCGGTTGACTGGTCAAAATCCCAAAATGAAAGGTATTTAATCCATTGTAAAAACAAATAGAGGAATCAATGTGTGATATACTAGAAGAGGAATTAAACAACTTAAGACCTAAAGAATTATCATGAAAGATTACATTTCTTTAGATGATTCTTCTAGATAATCCAAATGATGAAGGCATGACTCTTTGCATCTATTTTATTCATACAACTTTTAGAAATATCCACCAAAGTATTACATCTAAATATTCAAACATGACCAGCTGAGTGATTTCTTCCACACCATTTCTTAACTACAGTCACACAATTCAGCTCTTTGTGGAACAAGATTCAGGAGATAGTTGGAGAAGTAAAAGAAACTTTCCAAAATTTTAGTTAAGAGGTCATTTACCTATGATATGAAGCTATCCATTTTGACTAAAGTTTGGTTCTTCCATTCAGGCACACAATTTTGTTGAGTATGAGTAATAAACCAATGCTTAGAAATACTTGAATAAAAACAATATTCTTCAAATTGTTGATTGGCATACACTCCACCTTTATAAGGTCTCAAGCACTTGATAGGTAAACCATATTTGTTTTTTTAGCCAATGCCCTAAATTCCATAAAATTTTCAAAGACGCGACTCATATTATTCAAGAAATGAATCCAAGTAAATTTAGAGAAATCATTGATAAAGGGTAAAATATACTTTTAACCTACCAATGAAGTCTTATTGATGTGGCATAAGTTGTTGTGCATTATTTCCAATGGTGTATATGCCTAAAATATTATTCCAAAGTTGAATGGGGCCTACTGATGATTTCCCAACACACATCCTCTACAAACTCCATCAAGTGAAATAATTTTAGTAATTCAATAAACATGTATTGTGTTACCATTAACTTTGAACTTTCAAAATCTAGATGTCCAAGTAGTTCATACCAAAATAATTTTAATTCATCGATTTGAGAAATGACAATAATCAATTTAGGATATGGTCAATATATTCATGAAACTTGTATGATATATCCTTTGAAGTATGAAACCCATAGGAGGCAAATGACCCATAATTTTCCAAATACTTAACAAAGGATATATCTAGATAAAACTCAACAATATCACTAGTTTGTGTCAACTAAGACACATACAACATTTTTTCACTTAGATTAGGCACATGATATACATTGATGTTCTTACCATGTCAACAAGGGATATCACCATGACCAACAATGTTGAGAGAAAAATCATACATAACATAAATATTTTGCTTAATATTGTATCCAAGGAGGAGAATAGAGAAGTGTCCTTCACCATATGTTGAGTATACCCAAATTCAATTACCCACTAATTCTCTAAGGTGTGAGAAAGGAGTGCTTTAGACGCTCCAAATTTAGGTAAAGTTTTCAATTAACTAACTAGTTAACTATATAGTTGACATCTCTCTTTTAAGTTGTTTGACCTTCTCTTCCAAGTTATCGGTTTTCTTCTCACATATTTTCTCAACATGTCCTTCCCTTCCATAATGGTTTTGTTCCTTCATATTTTGATTTCTTTTGGTGAAAATAAACTCACCATTATTTTCTTTGGATTTCTACTTGATACATTCTTATCTATTTCCAAGGGTATTGACATAACCTCTTTCCTTGTAATTATTCTTACCTTTTTCGCTTAAGCATGTGAGCCTAAGGTTTTCCACCAAGTTTCCCTTCATTAAGAAACATTTACAAATATTGGATCAATAGATCATAGAGGGTGTCAAAAGTATAACCCTTACCATATTCCTCTCCTTACCTCCAATTGGTGCAAAAAGTGGAATATAAAACATCATAGGTTTTTCGTAGATTCATCAAGGCTAGTTTAATGAGTTCACCATATTTCATCAAAATATTATTCCCACATTTTCTCAATCTCAATTGCAATCCTTTAACATGAACCAAATAGTCCTCAATCCTTTTCAAGGAACAAGGATCAAGAGAGATAAAATATTTCTTTATTTTCATAACTTAGATCTCATTGAAATTATCAAATATTATATTTATCTTCTTCCAAACTTCATGGGGATAATTGATTTTTGTTGCATGAAAGTGAATTTCCCAAGAAATATAGTTCATAATGACCCTAACATCCTGATATTTCTTCCTATCAATCAAAACATTCTCCTGGTCACCCTTCAAATCCAGAATTGTATTATTAGTTTACTTTTCAACAACGTCTCCATATATAGTGCCTAAATAGCATAAACAATTGTATTAATATGATCGATCTTCAATTGATCTTAAGATATTTTATATGTGTTATATCAATCGGGTTACATTCGATAAACTAATACCCTAAAGTCAAATCACTATACATCAAACTCAACAATATGTATGTAAAATAGAGCCAAGTCAAAACCATCTACTCTAATACCATGTTAGGAAAAGGTGTAACCTAGAGATCAAAAAATTATATAAAAGCAATAGAATAAAAAATCAATTCTAAGATGATGCTAGTGTCTAGAGACACTCTTACAATAATTAAGCATAGACCATTATGACAAAAACATCACAACTCATGGTAACATGATTCACCAAGATTTATTTGTTATATCCAAATTACCCATAGGGTCTTGTTGAAAGGGGAAAATGGCCCATTAACAATCAATCATTCATCTCTGATATGAGGTTACAATTAGACCTCACACCATTTAGCATAAAAGACCCATCCAAATTTTGGCTCGATAACCATTCTTATTTTTTCAAGAATGTTGTGAGATATGGGAAATCGTCACAACATAGGAATATCAGTCCTACGGTAAACTAACTAATGCACTAAGATTAAAATGGTCTAAAATATTATATCACTAGTGAAAGGATAGAGAAGTAGGAA
This sequence comes from Pinus taeda, assembly GCA_000404065.3. Taxonomy (NCBI): domain Eukaryota; kingdom Viridiplantae; phylum Streptophyta; class Pinopsida; order Pinales; family Pinaceae; genus Pinus; species Pinus taeda. The sequence continues at coordinate 216,657 of APFE031385988.1, forward strand.
GAAATGGGCTAGTAAACATGCAGTTAAACAGGCAAGGAAATAGTTGCCTATAATTAGGACAATAACAGGTGTTCAACTTACTAGAACAAATAAATAATAGTTTTCATTTACATCTAACAAATTTTCATAAATGAAAGTAACATAACTAGAACAATAGGCATATGATAAATGCTGACTAATTAACGTAATATTACATAATTGCAATAGCATACACCCCTCAAAACACACCTATACATGAACTGTTTATGAATAGTTAAAAGCATGGACAACATTCATGTAAAATATAGCTCTAGAAAAACTTCTTTAAAGGATTCTTGATATTAAACAGTGAATACAAATGTACCATCATCCTAGATCTGGTCTATAATGATTTCAAAGAAGAATCAAAACTCCTCCTTACATATATATTTTCATTATTTATAGACCTTGGTTAGTAACATCCTCTTGTGATTGTTGAATTTCTGAAGGGAAGTTACAACCCTTTAGTTTCCCATAGTTTACAACCATAATGGAGAGGAATATTTAGAATTCCCAAAAATAGCTTGATAGTTGTCCCTCTTTGATTGGGATCTTAATGGGAGTTTCTCAATGTCCTAAATATGTGCCACTTTGACTTCATGGTATGATGAAATAATCATTTCTTTTCTCAATAGTAGACCTGTTGTCTCTCCTAGAGACAAACCATGGGAACAGGATAGGTCAGTGCCTAGGACACCTTAGTGTCTCTTGAAGATAATTCATTACTACTCAAGATATAAATGAAAAAATTTGTTAAATTTGGTTCAATACCTTTCACAGAGGTAGATTCAAACATACACATAAACAATATATATCATCCCAATAAAAAATGTGCAAGTCTAGTGGCCTACACATGGTAAAGGCAGCTCAATTTTTCGTTGCAGTAAAGATGGAAAGGAGGAAAGTAAGGAAGGAATTCAACACAGATGACTGGACAAACCCATAATCCTAAGCAGTAAATTCCAGTAGAATCATGAAAGAATAAGTAAATGAAGTGTATAAATTATGCAGCACATTTTAAGGTTTCCATCTCAATATTTCATAAGTACTTTCTTCTACGGTATAACATGGTAAATATTAAATCTCACAAGTACTGTCTGTTACAATATATAATAAGTAAATCTATGATTTATGAGAGAATCTAGTAGCTACAACTTACACAATTTCTAATGAAGAGAAACAAATATGAAATGAAATACAGAGGGAGAACAAATAATACACATTACTATACTTGGAATCACTATGTATTCTTCATTAATATTCAAAAATGGAGTCAATATCACAGGCTCAAACTGTTGAAATTCATATAACAATTACCAGCTCATGAATAAGCAAGTGAACCAAAACTTGGAACCTCTCTCTCTATAAACAGAACTCGGAAAAGGATAGAATTTGGACCCTTGAGAATAGAATTTCAGAACCCTTCTAATGAGTTTTCTCTTACATTATATAGGGTGAGAGACCTCGAACAATAGTTACAAAATATCCCAAAATTCTCTAGCTATCTGAACTAACATCTGTCTGAGCATGTGAATATTATAGTTGTCCTAATTATTACAAAACAGATCTAATTCTTTTCTTGAAAATGTAAATATTAACAAAATAACAAAACATTAAAAGCATGAGGTGTCCTGATCTACATGGAAAAATATCTCCAATTCCAATTCCTCTAATTTCCTCTAATGAGGACATGCCTCTGCCATAGTATTCCTCCACAATTACTAGCCAATTATCCTATCGCTTTCTCCCTTTAATAACATGAAACTTCTTCTTTTCGTAGTTGGGTGCAGTCAAGTGCGGTGGCGTTATAGTGTCTTTGTAGCTTAGCTACCTACCCATCCACTCCTTTATTACTTATGTGGTACACTATAAGGGCCCAATACATCCTGTAATATAGAATACTACAACCTAAAAGCTACAACTCATCATAAATTTCTTTAAAATGAAATTATGAAAATCCAAAGTTTTGATGCCTTTATACCTTCTATGTTTAGCTCCTTATTGTTCATATACCATAGAACCACCATCTATGACCACCAGTATAGCGCTGGGGGGCCTGCAGTATCTAAGCCTTTGTCTATCGTAACTCCATTTGAAATAAACATTATGAAATCATATCATCCTGGTGCTCTTAGAGCCCTTCTTATTTTACCTCCATGAGACTGCTTCTTGGGACCACTAGTATAATACTTGAGTGCTACAGTGTTAGAGTCTTGATTTTTCCTAACTTTCTTTAGAAAAGTCTTACGAATTCACAAAGTTCAGATGAATTCATCCCCTTTTAAACTTAACCCCTTCATTGTTTATCATTCATAGAAGTGTGAGTTGCGAACGAAGGCTTTCATACAACACTGCGTTGGAGATTTTGGAGCCCTATTTATTGTAACTTTTATTAAGAGGACATTACGATATTATGACATCTTGATTCGCCCTCAACTACTTTTTGCTTAGCCTCTCTTCCTATTTCTTCTGTATGGGACCAGGTGTTGAGACCAGAGGCTTTGCACTTGGGTGCTAAGGTCTTTAATATCCTATGGGGGGATTATCTTGTAGTGTGTTGGCTCTCGCACCTTGGTTCTTTAATCTTCCAGAGCCAAATGTTATTCAACATTGGAAGCACATCCCATCATAATTTTTCTCAAATGAAATTACAAATGGATTTTGAAATCTCTGCCCTCTGATATTCTCCATAACACCTAAGTGCTAGACCATCTCTACACTTTTGGTTCTTTGGAGTCCCTGTGAAAAAAGCTACTCAACCTTGAAGCTCCTTCATTGGATCAGAACTTTATGAAACATTTTGATAGGAGTTACGAAAAATCCATCTTCCGAATAAATCACCTCTGAAATGATGTCACATTGATTTCATCATTTCCATGTGGAACCACCTGAGTGGTGACATGTTTCACCTAAATTTTCCCCATTAGGCCCTAAAAAAAATGTCGAAACTGACTGACATGTTTCCACCATACGGGCAAGTCATACTGACATCATCTGCCTCGCCAACTTCTTATATCCAATTATCTGCTGTCATATGTCATCAGAAGGAGAGAGAAAAGGGCCCCTCAGTGCTTTGGTTTCCTATGGTTTCATTTTCATTTTCCTTTCTCCGCAACTTCGGTGCTTTCAAAGGAATTGAATTTGTTAAGGAGTTACAAAAATATGATGTTCTAATATCACTTTGTTCTGAGGTTCATCCTTTCGATATTTGGTGTCAATAGGAATCTTCTCTAAGTTTCGACCTCCTAAAATTTTCCTGCTCTAATATTCCTCTTCCAATATCAGGCCCCGATAATCGGGTCTTGATAATCGACTCCCAAATTTCAACTCTCCCTTTTGATATCGGCCTCGAATATTGGTTCTCCTTTGGATTTCAGATTTCAGCCCTTCCTTTTTGGTTTTCCAAGACTACACCCATCCTTTTTCTGTAGCAGGGACAAAAATAGGACCATTTGACAAAAAATACGAGATGGTATGACAGGTGACAACAAGACCTTTGATGATGACATGCCACTCTGATGTGGCCTGGGAAGTGACTAGGATATCCTTCTGTAGCAAGATTAAGTATGAATTTCAACATTGTTTGTTTCTTGGAGAGGTGTGTAATGGGCTTCTTCAATTTTCCTTAGTGGGCATGTTAATGGATACATTAAAATACTCATGTTTCATATGTATCAGCTACTCTAATTCTTTACTGCTTCTTTCATGTATGATATTTCTTTGGTCTCTAAGCTTGCTTTCCTCTTGTATACATACATCATTTTGTTGATATTGTTAGTATTCATCTATCCATGACAATATGATATCTTGTTATGTCTTGAGAGAAAATTGACACATCATTATTCAATGAGAATTTTAATTGTTCCAGGTACATCATTATTCGATGAAAATTGGAATTGTTGTTCTTGTTGTATTGGTTGTGTCAGGTTCCTCTAGTTTTTGTTGTATCTTCAAAGCTTAGTTACAGTGATAGAGTCATATTTATGTACCTGTTTCAATTCTAGGGCTTCCACTGAAGTCTGCAAACATTTTTAGGGAAATTGTTCCAATTAATTTGTAGCATATAGTACTCCTTTCAATTAAGTGTTTTTACCCTTGGTTAGCTCCTATACCAATAACAACCAAGTTAAAAATTTGAAATCTCTCGTACAATCACTAAGACAATAGGAAACCATTATGAAAAATAGTATACCAGGTTATATTTAGACAATTGAGGGGCCTAGTTCAAGGTTGGCTATGTATGTTCAACAGTACTAGGTTTGAGTGGTGATGAGACAATTAAACTAATCAATTTAATCTAGGGATCTTTCTTTATATCATATTAGTATATTCAAAAAGTTGGCCAAGATGGTTATCTACTTACCCAAGAGAGTCATTTCTTTAATACCAGGAGAAACATTTGGGTTTCCAAGAAGGTTAACATTTATTCATGTACTCAATCTTGAAGATAAAATTTTGGTCAATATTCAATCCCAAAAACTAAATTGAGAGTCCCAAGATGGTTATGGAGAATGAATCCTTAGGGGTTATAGTGAGGGAAAATTTGGGAATCCAAGGGGGGAAATTATCTTGGACCTTTTGGGGCCATGATAAAATATTTTTATGATTTTACTTTTCTTATGTAATCATCCCTTTTACCATGAATTTCACCTTCAATTACGTCACTTTTCATAAGGAAGGCTTGGGAACAGGCACTAACATGAGAGAAAACCTCAACAAAATCACCCTGGATCAATATTGAAGGTTAGAAAGGTGATATATAAATTAATTAATGCTTATTGATGTGTTATAGAACTAGAATAGGCTAACATTGTGCTATGCAAGCTAAAAGAGCCCAAAACTATTTTTTTAGTGCAATTTTGACCATATAGCACTACGAAGAAGGCTAATACAGTGTTATGGAGCTAATTTATAGGTCAATATATATCTATATCACAACCCTAAGGCTCAATGTTTCACTATAGTACAAAAATAGGGTTAATATAGTGCTACAGAGGTTGGAAGATGCAAATTTTGAGGAAAATACACCAAAATTTGATTGAGTTTTGAGTTGTAGCACTACATCAAGCATTAGTTATGCCCTATATCACTTGGAATATGCTTAGTGTTGTGTTGGACAAATTTTAAGATCATCAAAAACTTGCAAGAACACTCAAGTCAATACTTTCTCTAAGGATTACCTAAATAAAACTAAGAGTTGGAAGGTGTCTTTATCCTGCCAGATTGTCCAAATATCCTCATTTAAACTCATAATTTTTCCTTTGTTATCATATTTCATTGTAGATTTGATCATAACTCACATGTGCTAAATAGGCTCGGCTAGGTGATCTCTCAACTCATTTGAAAAGGTGGGCCCCTTAATTCCCTCTAGGCCTAAGGCATTGAAAGGAATAAAGGAGGGTTGTTGCAGGAGCTACAATAGGTTTTTATACTTCTTTAGATATAACTCACTTCTTCATATTAAGGATTATTTAACCCATAATAAATGGTCCATAATTTTAACTGAATCTAGAAAATTCACAATGTTTTGTTAACTTCATCAATTGTTCTAATCAATCTGACCATTCAATCAATCATATTATTGTCCATTTGGTAAATCCTTCAATGAGTTATCCCATCAACATGTTAGTTGAACATTTAATTAGTTTCTCTTTGTTCTATGAGTTTTTGCATCAAATGTCTAGTCAATTGCTCTATGAGTTGACCCATTAACTATCTCGTTGATTGTCTCGTAGATTGCTTTGCTAGTCGACTCAATAGATTGTCTCCAATAAAGCTATGATGAACCAACATGACCTAAGGTCTCCACACAAGTTCCAACAATTAATTATATTGACAAAGACTAGGGTGCCATGGCACCTTTATTTCGTTATATAATTTAACTAACTTTACATAAAATATGTTGTTATGTATATAAAAGATGCCTAATTTTATTTAACATTTTTTTTCCTTACTGAAAATTTATATTATTTTATTATTTTATAAAGAAATTAAAATCAATGCAATATAGCTCCATTTCGAAATTATGAGAGACCCAATATGGTAGGACATAATGTCTTTCCATAGTTTAGAAAAGGATTTTAATCTAGCTTTCAAAGTCATTAAAAACCTCATAAAATTCTTCAATGGGTCACTTCAAGATTGATTTGATTTCTTGTTAGACTATTTTACACTTTGTTTTATTTAAGGGTGTCCTTCCTATGGTCACTTCATTGCCTAATTTGAATCCTAGTTAAACAAATATAAATAAGATCGGGTACATTATTTTCTAATAATTTCACCTAATCTTTTGCTAATATAAGCTTTAAGGTGCAATAACAATTTATGTTTTTGTACTTTACTCAAGTGTTTCCTTACCTAAAATTTAAGTTTTAACAAATTTTGGAATAATAGTGTTGCCATTGATGTCAACTTGTGCTTAGCAATGTTCAAATCTATAAACATCATTTATATGCTCTATATAGGTCTAATGTGTGGTCCCTTATGTTAGGAACAATGTCTCGAAGTTGCATGTCCATACCATGAAGTTGAGTTCCAAATTAATAGGTGAAGGCTTACGATGATGTCTTGATACTTGCATAGGGTGATTGAACAAGTTTGGATATTTTTTCATGATTATCAGAGCTTACTTGACATAGGTGTGCAGAGGTTTTATAGGTTCAGGATGTACTTGAAGACTTGCATGAAGAGGTTCTAGAATTTTGAAATTGAGTAGTTGAATTAAAGTCTCCTTGGCAAGGGTAACACAAGTAACATGAAGGAATGTTGTGTAAGGAGAAAGGTTGACATAGGATCTCATTATATTACCTATGTTAGTAACTCAATTCCCAAAGGCAGCACCTGTGTTACTCCGTATAAGTGGCTTTTCTTGGATTCCAGTTGCTTTCTAGTTAATTCCATGGTTTTATACTTTGGTATTTTCTCATGGTAATTGGGTTAATAGTTTGAGAAAGTTCTCTCCTCATCTAGAAGGTGATTCAAGATGAAAATTTAAGGGGAAACATTATATATATGAGAATACCTTGAGGAAGTGATGTTGTATGGATTGAGAGAGTGTGTCATTGAGAGGGCATTGGGAGAGAAGAAGTGTAGTTGTAGGAGCATATTGAGCATCTAAATTTAATCAAATATTATTATGTAGGGCTCAGAAATAGTTTTATGTAGGTAGCAGTGATAAAAATTGAGGAAAAGTTGGAGAGGATTGTGTAATCAAGAGAGAGAAATTTATATGGAGATTTGTGGTTTTTGATTTATTGAGATTGTGCTATAGAGGGAGTTTCTTTGATGTTTGGGGTCTAGTATAAAATATTTTGAGAAGTGGCCCTAGAGAATTATAGGGTGGTGTTAGGTCCCTATAATACTAGTGTATTCCCTTATTATTATTGTCATTGTAGCCCCTTATTGTTATTTTTGTGCCCATGTTGTCCCCATATTGTTATTATTATACCCCATAGAAACCCACTATTGTTATTGTTGTGCCCTTACAGAATCCAATATTGATCTGACTTACGGCATTGGAACAACAACTCAGAGGGATACCATATGACGAAATTTTAGACCTTGGAGATCCAATTATAGAGATACAACAGATTCAATATCTAGCTCCTACAAAGCCAAAAAAGGTGTATATTCTTTTTAAAAATTTTCATAAGTTTGGTTTGAAAAAATATTTTGAAGGAATTCAAAGCAAAAGTGAAGCATAATTATCATTAATTGATGCCCTGAAGAAAGAAAATGGAAACACCTAGTAAGAAATCTAAAAATTCTAGCATGACTCATGAACAAGAGGAAGAAATGAAACATGATATATCAAAATTATGAGACCAAGTGCAACAAATTTCATTCACAAAAAGTAACAAAAGCTAAGATGGATGGTTTAAAGAAAGGCATGGAAGCTAAGATGGATGGTTTAAATAATGGCATGGAAGCTAAGATGAATGGTGTGGAAGCTAAGATGGATGGATTAGAAGTAAACATTGAAGATTTGAAGAAAGACATGGAAGGATTGAAAGGAGGTTTGGAAACGTTGCTACAAGAAATGCTTCCTAATGGAGAAAAGGTAGTAGAGGAAACTTATGATGTGAACAAATGAAATGTTAGTCATGATTTGATAGAATCTAATGTTGGATTGAAGACCCAACATGTTCCAAAGATCGATATGAGGAATTTTGATGGCAAGGATCCCGTAACATGGATACTATAGATGGAGCAATATTTTGATCTCCATAATGTGGAAAACACACAAAAGATACGCATTGCAACTTTATATTTTTAACCCAATCAGTTTGTATGGTATCTATGGCTTTTATCTCGTTAAAAAATTGTCACTTGGGCAATTTTTATGGAAGAAATGATATCACATTATGAGGATACAAAAAAAACACCTTTTTTAGCCAATTGATAAATCTCAAACAAAAAGGTTCAATGGTGGAGCACTTTGAAGACTTCCAAAAATTTAATATAAGGGTAAAATATATGCCATAGGAGCATAGGATTGATGTGTTCATAAGGAAATTAAAGGATAACATCCAAAATGAGGTTCGCCTTTGGGAACCTGATTCATTGGAGAAGGCATTCAAGTTGGCAAGAAAAATTGAAAGAAAAATTATGGAAACAAGGAAGACTACCAATCACAACTATAAATATGGAAGTGTTGTTGCCCGTAGCCTTCCACAACCTATGAGGTTGACACCACAACAATTGGAAGAAAAAAGAGCAAAAGGGATTTGCTACAGTTGTGATATCAAATACACTAAAGGTCATAAGTGTGCTGAAAAAAAAAAATATTTTACATAGATTGTGAAGAGGAACACGAAAAAGAACAAGAAACATCAAAAGAAGAGGATACACACCAGGAACAAAGCCTAGAGAAAGAAGAAATTTATCTGACCATATCCTATAATGCATTAGCCATAATAACCACTCCTCAAACTATCGGGGTAGAAGGACATATCAAGAAGAAAAAGGTAAGAGTATTGATTGATTCGGGCACCACCCATAATTGTATTCATTGAAAGATGGTGAAGGAAGTGAATTTCTTCCTATATCTAGCACCAGAGTGTCAAGTGATGGTTGCAAATGGAAGAACCATAAATTTCTCTGGAAAGGCCCATAATATCAAGCTATCCATGGGAGAATATGTCATGAATAGTTCAATTCTTTACATTCCAATGGGTGGCGCTGATGTTGTACTAGGAGTCTAATGGAAACAATCTTTGGGTACGATAACTTTTAATTTTCAAGAAATTTTCTTGAATTTTTTTCAGAAGGAAAGGAAGTTGAATTAAGGGGTATCATGAGGAAACCAGTAAATATAATTAGCTCTAACGGCTTGACAAAGCTTCTAAATAAATAACAACGCGACATAATTGCAAAATTATGTTCGCTAGAGGTTCCCACGTTGAAATCATCTATTTCTCCAGATCTCCAAAAATTCTTGCACAATCATTCCAAGGTATTTGACGCTCCCAAAGGCCTCCCACCTATTTGTGATCATGATCATGCTATTCATTTGATTCCAGGAATTGTTCCTCCAAACATCGAGCCTTAGAGATATCCCTATGCCCAAAAGAGTGAAATTGAATGTATGGTTGCAAAAATGCTAAAGGCTAGTATAATTCAACCTAGTCAAATTTCTTTCTCTTCTCTAGTAGTATTTGTGCACAAGAAGCATGGATCATGGAACATGTTTCCGAATTATAGGGAGCTCAACAAGTTCACTATTAAAGATAAATTTCCCATTCCTATCATTGATGAATTATTGAATGAATTTCATGGATAAATTTACTTCACCAAGTTGGACCTTCACTCAGGATATCATCAAATCAGAATGAAGACTGAAAACATTCCGAAAACAACATTTAGAACTCATGAGGCTCATTATGAATTTTTTTTCATTCCTTTTGGCCTTACCAATGCACCTTCTACATTTCAAGGTTTGATGAATTCCATTTTAAAACCCTTTCTTAGAAAATTTTTGTTAGTATTTTTTGATGATATACTAATCTACAACAAGTCTTGGAAGGATCATGTTCAACATGTTGATAGAGTTCTCAAACTATTGGAGGAGAAAAAATTATATGCAAAAACCTCCAAATGTTTCTTTGGAGTACAAGAGGTGGAATATTTGGGTCATATTGTATCTCATGAAGGTGTTAATGTAGACCTTAGAAAAATTAAATCCATTAAGGAATGGAAAATCCCCACATCAATAAAGCATATGCGAGGATTTCTCAAGTTGACAGGGTATTATGACAAGTTTGTTAAGAATTATGGGAGAATAGTAGAACCTCTAACAACATTATTGAAGAAATATGCATTTTCTTGAACTCCAGAAGCAACGAAAGCCTTTGAACATCTTAAAGAGGCAATGTGCCAAGCACTGGTCTTAGCTACGCTAGACTTCACAAAAACCTTTATTGTGGAATGTGATGCCTCAGGAAATGGAATTGGTGTTATTTTAATGCAAGAATAAATACCCATTGCTTTCGAAATTCATTCAATCAAAGGAAAGTATTTACACAAAGCTATTTATGAGAAGGAAATGTTGACAATACTACATGCACTTTAGAAATGGAAACCTTACCTAATGCAAAGACACTTCAAGGTAAAAACAAATCATGATAGTCTTAAATACTTTTTAGAACAAAGATTATCTTCATAAGAGCAACAAAAATGCGTCACAAAGATGTTTGGTTATGACTTTGAAATCATCTACAAAAAAGGGACGCAAAATGTTTTTGCAGATGCATTCTCAAGAAAGGATGAGGATGTGTAAGCATTGATTTGTGCCATTTCTATTATCCAAAAAAAATGGATAAACGAAGCAAGGGATGAATGGAAGAATGACGAAGAAGTGTGGTCGGTCATTCAAAAGCTACAACAAGACCCCAATACATCTAATACATTTAGATGGAAAAATGATTCGTTATGGTACAAATATCGCTTATAACTCTGTAGGAATTCCCAACTCAAACAAAAGATTCTTATGGAATTGCACACCTCTCCCTTAGGAGGGCACTCAGGATTTTTAAAAACTTACCACAAGATTAAGAAGAAACTATTTTGGGATGGCCTTAAATTTGATATGCAAAAGTTTGTGGCGGAATGTTTGCTTTTCGAACAAAATAAAGTTGAAAAAATTAAGACCCTAGGTCTATTACAACCTTTATCCATTCCAAGTCAATGTTGGGAGGAGGTTTCAATTGATTTTATCATAGGTTCACCCAAGTCCAAAGGAAAGGTCATCATGGTGGTAGTTGATATACTTACCAATTATGCACACCTTTGTGCATTATCTCATCCCTTTAAAGCCATTACAGTTGCTACTACATTTATGGAAACAATTCAAAAGCTACATGGAAAGCCAAAGATTATTGTAAGCAACAGAGATCCTATTTTCACTGGAAATTTTTGGACAAAATTATTTTCTTGTATGGGTACTCAATTAGCTCATATCTCATCTTATCATCCTCAATCTGATGGGAAAACTGAGATAGTGGACAAATGTTTGGAAGGATATCTTTGTTGCTTTGTATCTGATAAACAAACATAATGGGTCAAATGGTTGCCTCTGGCGGAATGGTGGTATAACACTTCCTTCCATACTGCACCAAAAATGACCCCATTTATGGCACTTTATGGATATCATCCACCGTCCATCACATCATATTTAAGAGAAAATTCTAAGGTTCAAGAAATGGAAGAACACATCAAGCATCAACAACAAGTTCTCCAACTCTTAAAGGATAACCTCACTTTGGCACAGAATAGAATGAAATAACAGGCATATCAATATCGTAACAAAAGAAGTTGTGATGTAGGTGACTAGGTATTTCTACGACTACAACCATACAAACAAATGTCCCTCAAGAAACCTAAGAAGGATAATAAATTATCACCAAAGTATTATGGTCCATACAAGGTGTTGCATAAGATTGGTACTATGGCATACAAATTGGAGCTTCCTACAGCTTCTCGAGTGCTCCTAGTTTTCCATATTTCATGTTTAAACAAGGTTATAGGTGACAAGATCCCAGTTCAAACAATATTTCTAGAATTTGATGAGGAAGGAAAAATCATATTGGAACCTGAAGTAGTCATAGAATCAAGAACTCAATAACTACGAAATCGATCAATTTCAGAGTATCTCATCAAGTGGAAGAACTTACCTATTGAATATTCCACTTGGGAGGATGAGAATTTTATACAGAAGCACCAGAACTAATCAAGCATTGAGGACAACACTTTTTTGAAGGAGAGGGGCATGTTAGTTCCCTATAATACTAGTGTATTCACTTATTATTATTATCATTGTAGCCCCTTATTGTTATTTTTGTGCCCATGGTGTCCACATATTGTTATTATTGTGCCCCATAGAAGCCCACTATTGTTATTTTTGTTCCCTTACATTATTATTGTTATGTCAGATTTGACTATATTGTGACCCCTTAGACTCCTATATATAGAAAGGAGTTCTTGTCATTTGTATCATCTAGGAATTTTTCATTTGTGTAATTTAAAGGAGGTTTCCCCCTCAAACAAGTTGATTTTCAATTCGTTGTTCTATATTTTCTTCTATTTTGTGATTTGGCTGCATAACAAGTGATGACTTCTTGTTGGTGGTGGGAAGTTAAACTATTACAAGGGTAGTGGCTCCTTTTTACTGGTGTCCAGCTAAATTGTGAAAGGAATGGTGGCTCTTTGTTGGTAGTGCTGGCTAAATTTTTTTAAGGGTGGTGGCTCCTAGCTGGTGGAGGCCAGCTAAAAGATTTAATAATGATTTGAATAATAAAATTTTCATAGAAACACAATAGCAACAAGGTGGTAACCCAAGAATATTATAGATCTGATATGAAAATATAAGATAATGCAAATAAACCCAGAAATAATATGAAATGATTCTTTATTGATCAAGCCCTTATGGTAGGGCAACACCATACATTCACTCCTTAAGGAAGGAGAACACTCCACAAGCCATATGTCTATTCATACAAGAATACTTCTCTTCATATCTCTCCATGTGGAGTCTCTAGCCTCTATATAGGCCTCATACATACAATACCATGCATCAATACCATGGTTTACTCATACCATCAACTAATACCATGGGCCCATTACATTATTATTAACTACTTTTGGTCCCTTACATGACATGGGTTAACCACCTTATTTATTACTATGGCCCATCCCATTATTACATTATTACCTTGGGTACCTCCCTCGGTACCCCATATTACCCATAACCCACAGGTCCCAGGATCGAAACCTGGCTCTGATACCACTTGTTATGCTTCTTAACCTGCAAAGCAATACCGAATAGAGAATATGCGAGAAAGAATACCCAGAACACAGAATATGCGAAGAAAATATACCCAGAACACAGAATAGCAATGATTTTATTACTCAGAGAGAAATGTTCACAGGCCTCTTCGAGGGGGCAACCTCCAATAGAGAAGAGCTCGATTACAAAACAAGACATGATACTCCTCGCAGGGAGTCTCTATCCTTTATATATGAATCATACATGCAATACCACGAGTCAATACTGTGGGTTTTATTAATACCATCTATCTAATACTACCGCCCATTTACCCATTTGTAACTAACTGTGGTCCCTTCATTAATTGCGGGTTAACCACTTACAAATATTAATATGGGCTTTATTGACTCTTGACTATGACGTGATCCCATGACATGAATAAGGGGGTTAGGGTGGGACCCTAACAAGTATGGTCATTATGAAAATGAATGTAGAAAGAAGCAACATGACATAAGTAACAAACCAAGTGGAAATTTCACAAAAGAAAATCAGAATCAAGATAACATATCTTTAGATTGTAATGTAGCACAGAAAAAACAAAGGGATGTATGGTCTCTAGATTCAAGGTGCAACAACTACATGACAATGAACATAGAAATGTGTTCCAGTTTAGATAAAATTTTGGTATCTGAAGTGATATTAGGTACGGATAAAAAAGTCTTTTTCATGGGCAAAGGAAGATTCAATATTCTAACAAAAAAGGAGGAGAAGTATTACATTGCATATGTCTATTTTGACCCCGATTTGAAGCATAACATCATAAAAATTGGACAACTCATGCAAAAGGGCTACAATCTATTTTTCAAGAATGGTGAGTGCACAATTTTGGATAAGTCTCCAAGCAAACCAATAATTGCGAAAGTTTAGATGACATTCAATAGAATTTTTCCCCTAAAGATAAAACCATATTTGAAGGAAGAATGTGCACAAGAACAATTGCCAATGAATTCACGAGAGGATGAAAGAAAGTTGTAGCTATCACACAAGTGAACTTTCAAGGAGAGGTAAGAAATGAAAACTAGTTATGGCATTTGAGATTTGGTCACCTTAATTTTGGAGGTTTAAATTTGCTGCATAAGAAAGGCATTGTGAAGGTATTTCCACTCATAGAAAAAATGACAACCTATGTGCAGGATGCATCATGGGAAAACAACATAGAGAGACATTTCTAGCAGGAAAGTCAATAAGGGCAAAGGCACCCTTGGATATTCTCCATTCAGATTTATGTGGACCAAAGAAGACATTATCAATTGGTGTCAAGTATTATTTTTTGACTTTCATAACTGATTATATAAGGAAGGCATGGGTCTACTTCTTAAAATAGAAAAGTGATGTATCTGAGTGCTTCCACTAATACAAAGATCTTGTTGAGAAGCAAATTGGTCACTAAATCAAATTCTTGAGGACTCATATAGTTGGCTAATACATCTTAAATGACTTCCTTCCATTTTGTAGGGAGCATGGAATTCACAAGAAGTTTACAATAAGGTATACACCTCAGCAAAATGATGTCATGGAAGGAAAAAATAGGACCATTATGGGAATGGCAAGGAGTATGTTGATGGACAAGAATTTTCCAAATGATTATTGGGCTAAATTTCTCACTTGTTCATCATATTAGGCGTTGAACTAAAAGTGTTAAGATTATGGTTCCTAAAGAAGCATGGAGTGGAATAAAACATAGTGTCACTAAAATGAGAGTGTTCAGATGTGTGCCTTATGCACATGTCTCAGATGAATTAAGGAATAAGTTGGAATAAAAGGGGCATAAATACATATTTGTTGGATATTGTGATGAACCTAAGTTATATAGGCTCTACAATCTATTAACTAAGAAGGTCATAATCAATAGAGATGTGCAGTTCATAGAAGAGGAAGCATGGGATAGAATTTTAGAGAAGACAATCAATGTGAAAATATGTATACCACATGAGGAGAAAGAGGAATTCACCAAAACAAGCAATTCTTAATGGCGACCCCTCCTACTACTATTCGAGCTCAACAAAGCAGTTAGCAAGTAACACCATCAAAAAATAATAGGACAGTGTTATGTAGTCAAGTATGTACTACTCCAAGCACACCACAAATACCCACAACGTCATATATCTCAAGCACAACATCAAGTGACTTTTCAAGCCCATCTTCCGCAAGCATAAGAAGACAAAAATTCATAAATTTAAGTGAAATTTAAGAGCAAAATGAAGTTCATAGTAGTGTTGGTTTGAAGTCCTTATTTATATTGTGTTTTCATGTACATGACTCAATCCACTTTGAAGATGCAGTCAAAGAAGAAAAATGGGTTGCGGAAATGGATGAAGAAATAGAAGCAACAAAAAACAATGAAACATGGGATTTAGTGAACCTTCCACAAGGAAAGGAAGTCATTAGAGTGAAGTGGGTCTATAAGACCAAGAGCAATGTTGAAAGAAACATTGAAAGGTATAAATCAAGGCTAGTTTTCAGTGGATACAAGTAGTAGCATGGAAGAGATTATGCAGAGAAATTTGTGTCAGTCGCAAGGATTGAGACAATGCATATAATGTTGTCGATTATTGTGCAACATAAATGGAAAGTGTATCAAATAGATATAAAATCAACTTTCTTGAATGGAGTGTTGAAAGAAGAATTATATGTTGCACAACGGCATGGTTATGAGGTAGAAGGCTAAGAAGATAAGGTATATAGGTTGAGGAAAACTCTCTATGAGTTGAAGTAAGAACCGTGTGCATGGTATAATAGGATATATGCTTAATTGATGGATAATGACTTCGAAAAATGTGACAATGAGCCTACTCTCTACATTAAAGAGAGTGATGGTAAGCTTCTTATTATTGTCTTATATGTAGATGATTTGATTTTTATAGGGAGTGATGATTTCCTTATCACTTGATCCTAAATAAGTCATGAAAATTGAGTTTGAAATGACTGACTTGGGGTTGTTAAGGTATCTTTTGGGCATAGAAGTGAAGCAAATATAAAATGGCAATTTTATTTCTCAAGAAACATATGTAGCAAACATTTTGGAGATGTTTAATATGAAAAAAGAAGGTCACACCAACTCTAATTGTCATGGGGTTGAATTTGAGAAAAGAAGATTGGAACAATAATGCCAATCTCACATTATACAAATTATGGTGTGAGGATTGATGTATTTGACAACAACTAGGCTTGATATAATGTATATAGTGAGTTTGGTCTCAAGATTCATGGAGACACCTAAGGAGACACATTGGCAAGAAACTAAAAAGATTTTACAGTATGTCAATGGGACAAAGAAGTATGGTATTTTGTACACTACTACAAATGATTTTAGGCTAGTTGGTTACACTCATAGTGACTGGATAGGAAGTGTTGATGATAAAAATAACATGTCAAGGTATTTTTTTCGTTTAGGTTTGGCAAACATTTCATGGGTCTCTAAGCAGTATCCAATAATGTTATTGTCAACAACAAAAGTTGAATATGTCACTGCAATAGTAGCAACATGTCAAGAAGTTTGGATGAGAAGAATGTTGAGGGATTTATGTCATTAATAAGAGGGAACAACAACTATTTTCTACAACAACAATTCTGAAATTTCACTATTAAATAATTATGTTTTTCATAAGAGGACCAAGCACATTGATGCACAATATGATTGTATTAGATAATTGATTAACAATGGTGAAATTGTGTTACAACATTGTAGGTCACAGGAACAATTTGCAGGTATCTTCACAAAAGGCATTGGCACGTTAGAATTTTGCTTATCTCAGAGATTGTTTGGGAATTGTCAATGGCAATAGTGGTGATTAAGGGGGAGTGTTGGAAAATTAATCCCAACCACTGCATTAAATAGAATGACAACAACCATACTTGTGGTACACAAGTAAACTAAGAAAGTGGAGTTTTTTTTGCAGGTTGTGGATTTTTTTTGTAGGCTGAAGGACATGAATTAAATGAAACTATGAGTGGTCCACAGCACATTAAATAATTAGAAACAAGGAAAAAAATGGGCATTTCATGCAAGGTTGGTAAAACATAAATTTCAGTCTTTTACTCTGCGACAGATATATGTACTCCACAACATATACAAGTTCAAAAGATTATGTTTTAGTACAAATGTCGATCCTAGGTTTTAATATTTTGAATTTTCATGTATTAAAATATTAGAAAATGTATGTTTCGAATATACATGTATGTAAAAGTCTTTTATACAATTTGTTACGAGCTTTGCTTGGACTAGGAACTTCTAAATTATAGTTTGCTGCAATATGTTTCTAAAAATTTCATGTCTAGTTTTTTTTACCTTGCAACCAATCTATTTTTACTCTGTTCTCTTGTGCATTAAATTTGCTTGAGCTCTCCATTTTAGTTGTGCATATAGATATATAATTTAAAAAAAGTATTATTATTATTATTATTGTTGTTGTTGTTGTTGTTGTTGTTGTTGTTGTTTTTGTTGTTTAATATAGTGAGGATAATTAAAAATCAGGTCCTATATAATTTCATGTGTTGGCCGATAGGATTTACTCTAATTCATTGTTTCTTTTTCCCATGTTTTGGTTTGTAAAAATATTTTTTACAATCACCCATCAATAAATTGGGGCCAAAAGCCATGCCCCTCCCCCACTGAACATGACCCTACTAGTGCTTCAGCTTCTCTCTTCAGCTCCTCTACATGGAGATTCAACCAACTCTAAGGAAAGTGCATATTTTCCTTGTGATATCATGCATGGTTAATGTTTCTGCTCGATTAGTTGAAAATAATGAGAATATGTATTATTAGGGAGAGCTTGTTTCACAGTTGTGCATGTATTATAGATGAGGATTAGTTCCTATTTCTAGGAGTGAGTTCTAATCTCCATAAAATGATGTAAACTGAGATATTTATGATTTTTATGATTAATTGAATAGATCATTGTGCTTAGGAAGTCTCCAGGTGTAGCTTTCTCACCTGTGAGCTGCTAGTTTTAGAATATAAATTTCATCTTCCATTTTTTAACATGGTATCAGAGTTGTTGAGCCTTGGTGGCTAAACTAAGTGCCTTATTGGAAGAATTGAGCCTTAGTGGTTGGAGAGGGATATTGGTAGTGCAGAGCCTTGGTGGTTGGATTCAAAAGTCTTAATGGTTGAATCGTGAGCCTTAGTGGAAGTGTGGAGCATTGGTGGCTAAGAGCCCTTGTGGAAAAATTATGAACTTGTGTTAGGCCTTGGTGGCTGGTTCATTTGAGAGCCTTTGTGGCTAGTTGATCTTAGAGCCTTGGTAGCTAAATAGAGCCATTTTTCTCTCTCCCATGCAGGGTTGGAGTAGGACATAATTTTTCCCTCATTTATGCGCTAGTTAAAGAAGAGAGCAACACAGAATTTGGGGTCAATTCTCACACTGATAAACCTCAACATACACCAATTTTGATCAACATATCTAGAATGCACGGATATGATACCCAAAACCCATTTGATACTCGAAACCCATGTTGGCATAGTGGTGAGTTGGTGGATCCTGTTAGATTATTGGCAAGTTGTTGTAGTGGTGAGTTCGAGAATCCTAGTAGATTATTCATAGGCTGTTGTAGTAGTGATTTTATAGATCTTGGTAGATTGTTGGCAAGCGGCTGTAGTGATGAGTTGGTGGATCATGATCAGCTGAGTTGGATCATCAATGTGTGAACTATAGACTATGATCTCTTAAAACTAAATTCTTGAATGCTTGAATGTTTGAAGCTGGTGGGTGAGATGGACATTGAGATCACTTGAGGTTGTCAGTGTAGACCTTGCATGCTTGCAGAGCTTGAAGGCTGAGAAATTTTTGGTGGTGCCTCCACACAGCAGTTGGTAGATCATCAACATGGTTCAAATTACAGTGATGTGGTGTTGCTCCTGTTGTGTTGGAGGCAAATCTCACTTGGTAGATCATCGGCATGGTTTTGAATTACAATGACCAAAAAAAAAATGTGGGTCCTAGTGGATGTGTGAGCATATCTGAGTGTGCTTGGTGTAGTGGTGCAGTGAAATGATGTTGATTGAATGCATCAAATGATTTTTCACAAAGTTACTATTGTGTGGGTACTTGCGGCTACAACGTCAGTTAACTGGTGCGATGATCGTAGCATTGGCATACGGATCGAGACCAATGCAACTATTTTCTATTTGAAGGTTGAGACCAGTGATCACATGGTAGATCATATTGGTGGTTAGTTGTCATGTTTTCTAAGGATTCTTGTTTTCATTTGGAGGCCTCAATCAAATGACAATTTGAGATCACTCCAACTAGCTTGAACATTGCTTGAGAGATCCATCACTTTGATATGTTTTTGCTTTTTTTTTTAAGATTGAGATCGCTAGTGTTGGTGTAATTTTGTAGTTGGAAAAATCAATTGTTGGATATTGAGGATCTTGAGGTAGAGCCATAGATCAATCTTATCAAAATTAATAACCATATGGTAGAAGTGTACCGAAATGACAATAATAAGCTCGATGGGTCGAACTACACAAATTAGAAGATACAATTGTAGACACTGCTCGAGGATTCTGGTGTGTGGGAAATTGTAAATTGGGACAAATCGAAGCCAAATACAACCAGAGGAGGCAAAACTGCATCAATCAAAGATAGGGAGAAGAGGGAGAACATAGAGAGGGTCTTGTTGAAGATGTGAGTGAAGGAAAAAATAAACCCTCACATCAGAGAATGCAAGACTGCTAATGATATTTGGTGGACTCTCAAGGATATTATGAGATAAAGAATACAACTCACCTACTATTCCTGAAGAGTAATATTCTCTCCATCATAATGGATGAAACTGAATCAGTTGTTGCATACATCTCTCGAATCAAAGAGTTGAGAGACAAATTGGGTGATATAGGGGAGTAAGTGTCGAACATTGGTATTGTCACGATTACCTTAAATAGTATGGTTGATCATCATCATATGTTAATTACAGGGCTAACAACGATGGAGAAAGCTCCCACCTTTGAATAACTAACATGGATCTTGATGTAGGAAGAAGAGAGGCAGATGAATCTAAAGCCTCAAAATGAAGATCTTGCATTGATGGCAAAGAAAAAGCCTTTCAGAGGGAAACCAATAGAAATACAGAAAGGTGGTGGTACACCCTAGAAAAATCCTTTCCAAGGTATGACTTTGACCAGAAATGATTCAGGAACCAACTGTTTTTATTGTGGTAAATCTGGTTACACTACTAGAAATTGTTATAAGAGAAAGAATGATGAAACTCGACACAGACAAAAGAGACATACAAGGAAATTTGCTAAGAAAGATTAGAACCATGATGTTAAACTGTTTTTCTCTCTTCTGAAATTAATGAGGTTGAAACTTAGTTTGTGGATTCTAGAGATTCCACTCACATGATAGGTAATAAGCACTAGTTTGAAAGTTTTAAAGAGACCAGCAATGGTGCTAATATCTACCTTGGCGATAACATAGCATACCAGATTAAAGGCTATGGAGACATTCATGTGATATTGCCTGATGATAATATCAGGCACATCCAAAATGTGATTTACATACCAGGTACTAAAAACAATTTGATCTTTGTATCTATGATTGCAAATCAGAACTTGAAGGTAGAATTTTATAAAACCTATTGTGTCATAAAGGATTTGTTGGATCACCAGAAACCGGTCACATTAGGGATACAAGTTGGAGGCATGTACAAGTTGAATGTTACAAGCGTGCCACACCATTCTTTAACTTCAACAATGATGCCAACAGAGAACATTTGGCATCAAAGATTTAGACATATCAATCTTCATGACATATTACTATTATAAAAGCAAGGTATGGTTAATGGACTCCCTATTTTAAAAGATGCACATGTTGATTCTGAAGCATGTGCACTTGGAAAGATGCACAGAGATGAATTTCCATCAAATTTAAATAGAATAAAAAGAGATATACTTGAACTTGTGCACACTAATATATGTGGAATGATGCAGACAAGGTCATTAGGAGGAGCTTATTATATTTATTATTTGTTGATGATTGCAAAAGATATACTTGGGTATATTTTCTCAAAAAGAAAATTCATAATTTTGAATATTTTAAGGAATTTAGAAGTGTGGTTGAAAAAAGAATAGGGAAGGTCATCAAAATTCTTCACTCAAATCAAGGGGGGGAATACAAGCTTGTAAACTTCATCAAATATTGCAAGGACCATGGAATAATTCAGCAGTTCATAGTACCCCACACTCCATAACAGAACGAGGTTATAGAGAAAAAGAAAAAAACTTTGCTGGAGTGTGCACACAACATGTTGAAATGTAAGAGCCTATCTAATGGTTTTTGGGAAGAAGCTTTTTGGGATGGGGTCCCTGGGGTCAATTTTATTAAGTTTTGAGTCAATTTTGTATTATATTTTGTAGTGAATGTAAAGTCTCCATGAAATGTAGAAATCAGAGTGCGATGCTAATAGAAGTCAAAGGGACTTTCGTTCCTTAATTGGGTAGGCGATTGAATTGTTTTGAGACCCACCCATGGTCTACATACCATGGTATTATAAAGCAAAGGATATATAAAGTTGAGTCATAGCGAGTCTAAAAAAAATCAATAATTGAAGAATTATTGTAAGGGCAAGGTGCCAAGGCAAGAAAGTTCTGCTTCCCGTACTTAGGCGAAAGGGGAAGGCTTCTGCAGCTGAGTGTGCAGGAGCCTTGGTAAGTTTACAGACTAAGTTCACGACCACTGTAACTAAGCACGTAGGGCCAAGAAGTTTGTAATTGAACATCTATATTTAATAAAGACTGTTTTGAGACAATACCAATGCATCTATGTCTTATTATTTACTTCTATTAAAGTTTATGTATCTTCACTCAGTGATATGTTTTATATAAATTAATTCTTGATTGTTGTGCGAAACTAGTAGATTTCTAATATTTATGCATGATAACTACAATTAAGTACCTTCGCGAAGATCTGGAAGTCATTTACATAGGTTTGAAGTAGTTGTCCATTCGAAAGGCATAAAGCTGTGGGAAAATAGATCTAAGCCATAAGAACCTCAGGAAACCATCACACAAAACTTTGTATGGAGAAAGCTATCCCCCAATACTACATTGGGTGAGATTGCATTCTAGGCTATCCAGGGTGTTTCCGAAAGGGCCAATAGTTACGATTTTGTTCGTTGACGTAGTTAGTGTTGAACCTGGGTGAAGCCCCCTCAGGCCAATAGTATACATTATTTCAAATCTCTTGAAAGATATATATATATATATTCTTCACATGAATAGATAAGAAAAAACTAATAAAAGGAAGTATTTGGAAGTACAAGAAAACATCTCATGATCTTGCATGCCAAGATCTAAAGAGTGAACTGTACTACCTTATATGTGATGGAGAAAATGGAATACCCGAGCGACTTACTTATCAAGACAAAATTGTTCTTCATTCTATCAATTATTTTCTTTTCTTTACTCTTGCCTCCAAACTCCTCAGTTGGATCCACCACTTGGTAGGGAAATCTTGTGATACGGTGGATTAGCATATCTGTGATGGGGATGGGCTCTCCCAGCTAGAGACACCCATCATGCACCAGTGTAATAAATTGGTGTACACACACTATGTTGATAGTATTTTAGCCAAAGTGTGGCACCCACAACATATTCAGCAACCCGGATTTTCCAACGCCCACAACCCACTTCATAGTCTCAAGTCACGTGACTCCAGTCTCCTCATAGTATATCTTCACCAAGTATTTGTTGATTGCCAAATGCGGGAACTTCTCATGATCAGTGAGATCCCAATGCTCCAATTTGAGTGTAGGAATGCGGCCTAAGAGCACACCTTCAAACAGTAATTTCTCCAACAATAGCGATGTGGAGACCATAAACTTGCTAGAATTGGGATGCTTGGGTACCTTCACTTTACGCTTTCATGGTGGGATATACTTCAGGAGCCTAGTGATTGGTTCACCCTTGTTAGCATCCCACTCTTCATTTGCTTTGCGAAGATCCTCTTCATTAACATCCAGTGGTTTGTATGGTTTTTTTTCCTTGCCCAGCTTCCCTTTCAAACCTTCGTAGGATTCATTCTTGGCGACTGCCTCACTAGAATAGCCTGTGGTTTCTTCTCCTTCTCTTTAGAGTGGATGGTTTATGCCTAGGTAACCTCGGTGCCATAGGCACAAATGGTGTAGCCTCCATTTCTAATGAAGTTTTAGGGGATGTGGCATCAGAGATAGCAACTTTAGAGACATCGACTTCTATAGGATCAGTCATTTTCTTAAGGATAATCTTAGGGCTCCAATCAGGCAAGTCTACGAACCCTGGTTATGCAAGAAGTTCCTCCCAATCTTCTTGCTTCATAAACTTAAGGTAAGAGAATTCAAAAGTGATTTGCAGAAGGTAAAGTGTTCTACTGCAGGAAAACATATCATATTTATAGGTGATTTCAAATTGAAATCCGATCGTTCCCTCCAATTTCTAATCATAAATGCATCTTTAGCGACAGATTGCCAAAGATTCGCACCATAAATGTAGCCTAATCGCTCCTCCTAATAGGTTTTTTTCCATCCAATCAGCTACAGTTTATCCAACAACTATTTTTTGACCCATCTGCATGACACCAACCTCCATGGCACAACTTTCTTAGTGCAGCTCCTCTTGGCGCACTTTTGGCTTCCCTCGTACAACCCCCTTACTTCATTTTTCTAGTCTATGGGAAGTGTAGTTTATAGTCTTGTACTTCATTGTACCTACTTGGAGTACTAATACTCTCCTACTATCATGTAGTCATTGCGTAGGTGGTGGATCCCCTTGATATAACTTCAATCGACTTCCATTGACTCTTCCCGGAAATACTTCCCCATTCAGCTTTGTGAGCTAAACTGTGCCACCATCTCTAATTTACTTGACTACATAAGGTCCCAATCAGTGCATTTGAAACTTCCCAGGGAACTTCGTGAACTTTCTATCATATAGTAGGACCAAATCACTCACCTTGAAGGTGCATAGCTTACTATGTCGGTCATGCCAGGCCTTCTCGCACTCCTTCTACACTTATTGGTGAAATCCTGCTAGAAATCAATGTTCTTCTAATTCCAACAACTACACAAGGCATTCTTCCATAGTATCCAATCCAACATATAAGTGAATGCTGCAATTTGCAGACCCAGCACATATACTCCGTGGACATACAACCTTCATCCCCAAGACTAACCTGAACAGGGTTTAGGTTGTCCATGTTGTCCTATGTGCCCATAGGACCAATGGTATGTGCAAATCCGAATCATTCCTTTATGTGTTGCAAAACTTTGTCAATGCATTTTCTAGAATTTTATTGAATGCTTCAACTATACCATTTTTTTGAGGATGATAGGGCATACTGTTTTGATGATAAACCTGAAATTATTTGAGCATCATGACAATAATTTCATTTAGAAAATACGCACCCCTATTAATCATCTTTATCTTAGGACTCCCAAACCTTGTCAAGACATACTCAAATAGGAAATTCACAGTTGTAGCAGTGCTACAGTTCTTCATCGATTGTGCTTATTGCCATCTTGTCAAATACTTCATTGCAGTAATAATGTGTCACCCACCTGTCTTTTTCCCTGGTGGTTGTATTGGTCCCACGAAGTCAATCACCAATTTATCAAACACTTGTAGTGAAGTATGAGGATTTAAGGGCAATTCATCCCTTCGCGATGGCTTCCCCATCCTTTGACAAGCATCACAAGCCCTACAATGCCCCTTAGAATCCTTATATATCATCGACAACAATAACCCTGCATGCAAAATCTTCTGCGCAGTTGCTCTGCATGCATAGCGTCCTCCTGCCACTCCTTCATGTGCTTTAGTGAGGATGATTGATCGTTCAATCTTTGGAACATATCGACATAATATTTTATTAGTTCCCATCTTATATAAGTGCCTCGCAATCACAAAAAAGCCATATGTGTATATCACCAACTCCTTATTTTGTTGAGTATAATATTCTTCCGGTGTTTTTCCAGTAGTGAAAACTAGATTATATTAGCAAATTGATCATCAACGACACACACAACAAAGAGTTGCACATCCGAAAACCTTTCTTCCAAACTAGAAGGTTCTTCACATGTCTCAATTCTGGAGAGATGATCTAGTACCACATTTAATCATCCAGGATTTATATACACTTCAAAATCATATTCCCGAAACAACAATAACCACTTACAGATCTCCCACCCCAACACAGGATTGTAGGCGAGGTAACTAAGAGTAGATTAATTTGTATACATTTTGAAATGTGCACCTAATAGATAATGTCGAAATTTTTGTAGTGCATAGACCATCGCCAATCCTTCACACTCTCTAGTTGAATAGTTCTTTTCCTCCTTTGATAATTTTCAACTTCCAAAGGGTATAGGGTGATCTATCTCACCTTCTAATGGTTGGGTCAATACCACACCCAATGCAATATAGGAGGCATCCACATGGACATGAAACTCTTTCTTCCAGTTTGGAAACACCAATATGGGCACAATCACCATATTTTCTTTTAACACATCCAAACAATGCTGACACTTTTCATCCCAGTACAAGCTCGTATCCTTCTTCAGTAATTTCTCCATTGGCATAGTTATTTGTGCATAAGCCCTGACAAACTTTCTATAGTATCTAGTGTGGCCCAATATTGCGCCCAACTACTTTACATTCTTTGGAGCTTCTAAATTGACAATCACTACTATCTTCATAGGGTCTATCATTGGTCCTTTCTTACATACCACATGGCCTATAAATATCCCATAAGGCACACAAAAGATACATTTGTTCACATTTAGAGAAATTTGGTATTTGCGATAAGTGTCCAACACAAGGCGTAGACTTGCAATGTGGCACTTTATCAACCCAAACATAGTTTAGTTATCTAAATACACTTCTAATAATTTATGGATGAAATATTTGAACACTACAATTACAACCCTTGAAAAGACTGTAGGCGCATTCTTCAGTCTGAATGGAATCACTGTGTACTAGAAGCATCCCTACTCCATCGCAAAGGTCGTCTTGCTATGATCCTCCAACACGATCTTAATCTGATGGTACGTTGAAAACCCATTAGTGAACGAATAAACTTCCTTCCCTTCAACATTCTCCAAAACTTCATCTGTAAATGGTGTTGGAAATGGGTCATGAATGCATGCATCATTGAGCTTCCTTAGGTCTACACATATTATCATTTCTCCCTACTACTTCTTCTCTTGAACTACTATAGGACTCACCCAATAAGATTCTTCTACTACCTCAGTAATTCTAGCTTCCAAAATTTTTTCCAATTCTTTGCGCACCTTCTCCTTATACTTTGGATTCAGTCAGTAGGGTCTATGTTTTATAGGCTTCACATTGGGCTTTAAGGTGATCTTTGTCACTCCCAGATCCCCTACTATTCCTTTTAGGTCTAAGAACTTGGTGGGAAATAAGTCCTAGTATTCGTTCAGTACCTTCGCAACTTTATCAACTGTATCTTCATCCTAGTAATCACCTATCCTTGCAAACATAGGTTGTGCGTCAGACCCAATATTTACTTTCCTAGTATTCAAAGGTTATGATATATCAGGGTTCCTTGCTTTAAGACCTTCAACCTCCATTGTCCTTCAGTCTTTGGAATGTTGATTTTTTTTGGGATCTTTTCCTTCTTTTGCAATCACACTGTAACATTCCAATGCATGTCACAGTTATGTACTCGAGTCTCGTTGAACCCATTCTATCAATTCTCTAGGCATTCTAAAGATAGTGGTATTAATTTCCTGGAGCGCTTCATCATTGAACTCAAATCCATCCTCAAAGCTGAATGTTAATAAGAAACTCTCCCTCAATATATCCCATTCATTTGTCCTATGGTGTAGCTTCCTTTCCAAGTACTAATTCATTGGAATAATATCTAAGGTGTGATAGAAGATATGCACCCATTCTGGTTGTGGCTCTTCTCCCAAATATTTTGTCCACCATGCCAAGTGTTCACGATGGTCATCTTTTTTGGTGGATTTCTCAGTCATACGGGTATTAGTGTATCCAAACCTTAGCTTCATCATTCGATTGTATTCCTTCTAGTCAGTGAAGATTTCCTTATGTGTCCCCCACCAATGGGAAGGAATAGCACACATTGCCAATTCAAGTGCCTATAATCGATTTTCCTCAGGAACATCCCTTTCAAACTCATCCAAAAAGAGATTAACATCATTTAAGCCATCATAATGTCGAAGTTTTCTTACCTCTTTAAATATGCACCACAACAATTTTTTCATCATATTGCAACGTAGCGTAGAGACCTCGTGCAACCTATTCTGCTAGTGTTCTAGTTCTTCATCTATATCTGAGGTACATGAGCTCTCTCTATCCCATGTGATCTACCCATCTGAAGTGGGATTGATCTAATTCTCGTCGCGCATAGTAATCTTGTACATTTGATCGAGATCATCATCCTCTTCATAGTCATTGACTGGTTCAGTGCACTGCGCTGCCTCAGGAGGACCTAGTGCTGCAATTACCCTAAGTGCCTTCTTCTCAAATTTCATTCTTTGCTTGTTCAGATTAATTATGGCATCCACATCAAAGGCCTAATCAATTCCTAGTAGTGTAGGGTAAGGATTGTTTTCGTCCACTATTTCAATCACATCAAAGTCATCTAAATGACTTTCTACCTCACTGTCAATGATTACCCCATACAGGAACCCCATAGGAATAATTTTCTTCTAATTGGCCATGCATAGTTGTATAGGACACCATTGCAATGCAGGTCTCCCCATCCTCTCCCATGTCTGCTAGATAGTACGTTACCATATGACCCAAGATCCAAGATAGCTTGATCCATTTCATATTCTCCTATCTGCGTGGTCAACCTCATCTCACGCCCTATTCGCTTCTTATTTTTACCCAATTTTCTTACAATGTGCTATTCTATAGGAATCTTAATTTTTCATGTGAAATTGTCAATTAGCTCCTAGAGCCGTTCCACTGCCATTTTATCCCGAAAAAGCTTGAGACAAGTTTCCAGAAAAGTGGCTAATAGTGAGGGATCCATGTCGTGCACTTCACTATTTCCAACTGGTTTTTCCTGACTCCCTGATGTACAAGCCTTAGCTAATTTCTTCTTAGCTTCCATGAATATTTCTTTAGCCCAGTTGAGGTCAAACCCAGCTTCCTTTCCGGAAGCCTTACATACCCATCCCACAGTCTCTGGTTGATTTCCTTTATCTTCCCTTGTAGCCATACAACTACGCATTACAATATTAATACTATGGTCCTCTTCGTGAGGCTCTACCCTCATTATCTGGATGTTCTATGTAGGCCATTGCGTCTTCTTTTCCTGCTTCTTGGCAATCAGTATCGGGAAATATTCTATCACATGATCTAATTGTATGCAATATTGACAATATGGATGCATTGGGCTTTGACAGTCACACACAAAATGTCTAGCTTCACCATAGTTATAAAAAATAACCTATCTGCGACCTCTACTAGCCCCTCCTCCTCTTCCCCTCCCAAAACCTTGGAATCCTCCCCAGGCTACACCCATGCCTTGATCTTGAGGTCGATATTCTGCTTACATCCAATACGTAAGAGTCTTCTCCATCATTAATTCATAGCATCGACAGTTTTGTTCATCATGTCCAACTGATTTACAGAAAGTAAAAAACAATTGTTGCGGTGTTAGAACAAGCTTCTGCAAGAGGTGACAATTATCAGTTGTGTGCTTCATAGCTATCTAACAAATAATGCACTATAATGGTATTCTCATTCTTGGTCATGCGATATTTCAGGCTTCGAAGGCACAGGACCTCCTCCAATCAAGTAATTTTGATAAACAAGGTAATGATCCTTATCATGTCCCTTGTATTTGCATTTTATACGCCAGACTTCAGCACACACCTCTCGCTAAGCTTCCTTCCCTATTTTCAAGCTTTGCAACTCCATGTGTAGACTTTCTAGTTATGACTGAATATGTTGTATCCAATGTACGTATCTTGTACTCATGAGGCTTCCAACCTGATCATGATCTCCATAGCCTCTGCTTGCATTCTTATCTTCTGCTACGATATTGGTAATATTAGATGAGGCAACGACAAAGAAATGTATGAGTATCTGCATTGATCATTTGTGATGTTCATATTAGCTTGTCAGATTAGGCATTTTAGCCTCTAATCAAAATCCGACGAGGACTCATTTACCTTTTGTTGTATCTACTTATACTCTGTTAAAGACTGCGACTGAGACTTAGGCTTCTTAAACTCATTATTCAATGCTTGATGAGTCTCTACCAGCATTGCAACAGGTTTATATTGACATAACTTGATATACCAAGTCAGCACCCTATCTTGCAGTGTCGTGACCAACTGTTTCTTTAGATTATCTTTAGTTATATGTTGCACTGTCCATACAAGATCTGCAATGAACCAAAATTGTTCATAGTCTTCACTCCGTACCCCTTTAAAGATGAGAATCTTCATTATGTTTTCTGTGTTGAATAGTTGGTGCGGAGCTGGAGGTGGAGGTTGAGGTGGATAGGATGGATGAGGTATCCTTGGGATACCTTGACATATTATCTATAGTGCACTCCATGGTGTACTCAGGATAGTCCCTTCGTCATCACTAGAAGAGGATCCTAACAACGGATTGTATTCAGGGCCCGATTCTTCATTCCTTCAGAGGGGTTTTCTGGTTTGTGTAGTCCCAAACATCAAGGCATTGGTAAAATCCATTTTTCACATAACAACATCTCAATCAATGTTTTTAGAGATTTTAAATACTTACCTCTCGGTCCCTTAAAGAGACTAGGCTTTGCTTCGCTATAGCTGATGGTCGTATCAATCGCAAGTCAGTGACAAATCCTCTAACTATGCGATCAATCCAGTGATCAATGACCTGCGTGATGTTTTTTTATTAAGCTTCTAGGCACCTCACCAGCTCTAGATTCCACACAATAGGGTTGTCCAGTTTCCATGTACCCTGATTATTCGCTAATCTAGATAGGCACTCGTGCAATTCACAACGAAATAAATAGAAAAAAGCTTCAGTTTTGTCTGTGTATAGGTACCTATTCAACCACTATTCTTTGGATAACTGAGGGTTTTTATTCCCCTGAGTTGTAAATGTGTACAAATTTCAATCAATCCACATCTCGATTTATTTCTTAGTAGGGAAACACTTATTTGACATCACACATTCCTCAGATAGATCCCATTCCTGACAACGAAACCAATTGTTGACTTGATGGGGCCTGGCCTGGGTTCAACTTTAACTGCGCTGACCAACAAAACCCTAACTGTTAGCCCTTCCAGCAACAACTTGCAGAGCACATGATGTAGTCTCACCTGAAGCAGTATTGGTGGATTCTAGAACTAGGTTTCTGCATCCAAAGGCCTCTATGGTGGTTTCCTGAGGTTCTGATGTCTTAGATCTATTTTCAAGTAGCTTTATCCCTTCTGGATGGAAAATTATTGCAACCCAATCTAAACAAATTCCAGATCTTGGTGAAGGTACTTAATTGTACTTATCATGCATAAAGATTACACGTCTACCACTTCCACGCAATAATCAAGCATTAATTTATATAAAACATATCAGAGAGTAGAGATACATAAACATTAACAGAAGTAAATAACAAGGCACAAATGCATCAGAATTGTCTCAAAACAATGTTTATTAAGTATAAACATTCAATTACAAAGTTCCTATCCCTCTGCACTTAGCTGGAGAGGCCTATGCACTCAGCCTGTGACTTAACAAGGTCTATGCGCACTCAGCTGTAGGAGCCTTCCCCTTTTGCCTAAGTACATGAAGCAAACATTTCCTCCCTCAGCACCTTTCCCTTACAATGATTCTTCACTTATTGATTTTTTGTTGGACTCACTATCACTCAACTTTATATAGCCTTTGCTTTATGATACCATGGTCCATGGACCATGGGCAGGTATTAAAATAATTCTATCACCTACCCAACTAAGGGATTAAAGTCCCTTTGATTTCTACTAGCTTCATGCTCCGCTTTCCACATTTCGCAAAGACTTTACCTTTGCTACAAAGGATAATACAAAATTAGCTCAAAACTTAACCAAATTTACCCCAGGCACCCCATCCCATCAAAGCTATTAATACTGCAGTCTATTCAAAGAATAGGAATCCAACGAAGAGCCTTGATCTTAATAATCCATTCGAGGCTTTATATGGTTTTAAGCCTGCAGTTTGTCATTTAAGAGTATATGGTTCAAAATCTTTTGCAAATATTCCTAAGGATAGGAAGAAATTGGATGTTAAGGCCATAAAATGCATATTTGTAAGGTATTGTTCTGAGTTTAAAGCATACAAACTATTTAATCCATCTACTCACAAGGTATTTGTGATTAGAGATGTTATATTCCACTAGTATGTTGATGAATGGAATAGAGACAAAAGCTATGAGGAGTGGCACATTCCTTTACTGATTGAAGATGAAAATGAGGAGATTAAGGATAGCAATGTGCAACAACAACAACAACAAAAATACGAATCAAGTGATGTAGGTACAATCAGCAATCCAAGTCCACTGAGGAGTGAGAACAGATTTGAGGCAAGTCTGCTACCAAGGAGATCGAGTAGGCAAACTCAATTACTAACAAGGTATAGAGACTATGCAGTATAAAGGTTATGCTCTTATGACCATTATTTTAAATTTTGTTGAGCCCTTAAATTGTAATGAAGAAAATTAGTATGATGAATGCAGGGAAGATATGAAATAAGAATATGAGTCAATAATTAAAAACAAAACATGGGAGTTAGTCGAACTACCTGAAGGGAAAAATCCCATAGGTTGTAAATTGTTATATAAACCTAAGTTTAAAGTAATAAAGCTAGGATGGTAGCTAACGGGTACTCGCAGAAAGAAGGTATTGATTATGAAGAGACCTTTTCTCATATAGCTAAGTTAAACATATTAGAATGTTAATAGCCTTAGCTTCAAATCATCATTGGAGGGTACACCAACTAGAAGTGAAATCTTCCTTTTTAAATGGAGAATTGAAAGAAGATGTATATTTGACACAACCTGAAGGGTTTATTGAACAAGAGTGGGAACATCGGGTTTGTATATTAAAGAAAGCATTGTATGGATTGAAGTAGGCACCCATATCGTGGTATGAAAAAATAAACTCTTTCTTCTTGCAAAATTATTATAAGAGTAGTAAAAATGACCCAAATCTGTATACTGTGTTTGATTTAAAGGGGCAGATTGTCTTGATTTCTTTATATGTTAATGATCTAATCATTAGTGGAAATGCTGATGAATTTGTTAAAGAAATCAAAGTGCAAATGTCATGGTTTTTTCAAATGAAATTCCTTGGAAAACTACATTATTGTTTGGGTCTTGACATCTACAGGGATTCGAGATAGAGTTTTCTCAGTCAAGGAATGTGTGGTAGGGGATTATTGAACAAATTCAAAATGGATCAGTGTAAATTTGCCTCAACACCTTTATATAAGAATGTCAAACTTCAGAATGATGATGATTCTAAAGAAGTGGATGCTACATTATATAGACAACTAGTTGGAAGTCTGATTTATTTGACTACAACTAGACCTGAATTAGATTTTTCAGTGAGTGTTTTGAGCCAGTTTATGTTAAAACCTCTTGAGAATCATTTGGTGGTAGCAAAATGGTCTTAATGTATCTTCAAGAAACTTTCAACTTTGACATTAAATATACTAATTCTTTTGATGTTGGATTGACAGGTTTTTTAGATTCGAACTAGGCTAGAATATTGACAATAGAAGATCCATAACAATTTATAATTTAAAAATTGGGTTTGGGGTCATTTCTTGGAGAAACAGGAAGCTAAGTATTGTATTCTTATCTTCAGCAAAAGCATAGTATCAAGAAATCTGTGTAGCCACTTGTGAAGCAATTAGGTTGAGGAGAATTCTTCAGGATGGCCGAGAAGAACAAAAAGATGCTACAATGATTAAATGTGACAACCAAAGTTCAATCAAGCTGAAAAACAACCCCATGTTTCATAAAAGCACAAAACATTTGGATACTGAATTTCACTTTGTTAGAGAAAATCTTCTGTCTAAACAAGTTTTTATTGAATATTGTAATAGCTATGAGAATGCATCATTTATCTTCACCAAGCCCTTTGGAAGGATTAAGTTTGAATTGTTTAAGGAGATGTTATATGTGCAAGTGAACCCTTTCTCCATTAAAGGGGAGAGTTGAAAATAATGGAGAATGTGTATTATTGGAGAGAGTTTGTTTCACAGTTGTGCATGTGTCCTAGATTATGATTAATTCCTATTTTCTAGGAGTCAGTTCTAATCTCCTTAAATTGATGTAAACATTTATATTTCTAATTTTTATGATTAACTGAATAGAGCATTCTGCTTGGGTAGTCTCTAGGTGCAACTTGCTCACCTACGAGATGCTAGTTTTAGAATATAAGCTTCATCTTCGATTTTTAAACAGATCTTTGGTGGAAACGAACTCCAATACTCACAATCTCTCTCCTATTAATCTGCTTAGGGGAGAGGTTTTCATTGACAATCAGGAGGCTTGGGGTGACATATTTAACATACAAAGTTCCTTCCTTCAGTTACCACCTGCATGATGGTGTTGGTGTCTGATGGCACGGGGCCTCACCATGGATTGTACTGAAACTATATATAGGTGACCTCTACTGGCCCTCACATGTAAGCTCTTCAACACCAATGCTCCCACTTATGATCTCACAACTGTTAATGATCAACGCACATGTGACTAGCCTCCTATCTCACTGATCTGAAAGCTGCAAGCAATTCCTCTCATGTAGTCAGCATTCTCCAATCACTATTACAATTTGAGATCATTTTATTTCCATAATTATTATCTGAATATGTAATTAGATCCTAGGATATCAAGTATTTGATGGAAAGCTCTGGATCTTTCTGCATTAATGTAGATAACCTTTAGGCAATAACGAGTGGATGGCAATAAAAATTAAAATAATAGTGATATATGAGTGGAGTGAAATATTATAGATAGATAATACTAAAAGAGTGAAAATCCACTAGAGAATGATAAGTTAATCTCAACACACATTCAATTAACAACTCAAGAAATAAAGAATAATGGGTTCGTGTCACAACCAATTAACTAAGCACAAAGATGAATCTCGGTTAGCATGACTTGCCTCATTTTAATCATTTATTTGATTCGATAAATTTATTCGTCATTTTTATTTTTACCTAAATAAATATTATTTGATTTAAAATTAGTTTTTAAATTAAATAACATATAAACATTTTAAATGATTAGTTTATTAAATGTCTATATTTTATTTTAAATGATATAGTTTTATATGTCATTATTTATTTTTTAAATTAGTCTAATTTTTATTTTTATTTTTTAAGAATGAAAAGAAATTTGATTTTTTTAAGCAAATAAATTTGAACTCATTATAATAACACCTTAATATAAACCTATAAAAGTTGATTGATGCATCAGGCACACAGGTTTTCACAAAGTAATACTTCTTAATGTCATTTCCATTATTAACATAAATCCCCATTGTCTGATCCACCAGACCGCGGCCATCACCATGGCTCCCCACATTTACAAGATCGAATTGCCTGAAAACGATCTGTTAAATGTTGTATTTGTTGAATGCTTCGTTTGAAAAGGTCCACTGAAAAGTCTGGCTGATACTTTTTACATATATCTGCGTACAAGGGATTTTGTTGGGCTTCTATTTCAAGGAAATTCACTGACTAGTACGAGAAAACATGCCTTGTAATTTTCAAACTAGTTGGAGAATGTGGGCTATGCAAACACGTTTGATGTACTTCGTGGATTGTTATTTGGACTAGAGATGAAAGCGCATGACATCTATGGAAAATGAATTTATACAGGATAACTTCACCCACAAGCTTGGAAACACTAAGTTTGTTTTACTCAGGAAAGCCTAAGGAAGTTTCTGTCCCACCCAGCACAGCACACGGAAAACTCAGGAAACCCCGAGGAAGTTTCTCATACAACCTAAGGAATATTCTGTCCCGTTCCACCGCAAAACATTTACTCAGGAAACCCTAACGAATTTTGTGTCCGATTTCAGCTAACGAATTTTGTGTCCGATTTCAGCAAAGCACATTTGTTCACTCAGGGAAAACCCGAGGAAGTTTCTGGTCCAACGGAAAGAAGTTTCTAGTTACGAGTAAAGTGTGGTGAATCCGTGTTGCGTGAATTTTAAGCATACCCCACTATAAAATGGCCTTTGCTTGATTCATCCATTTCCATTCCATTCTGGTGCTGCTTTGTTTAAGTAAAAGATTTTTTTCGGACTTTTCTTGACTCATCGATTTCCAATCCATATTGCTGCTTTGCTCGTTCGTTTGTTTTATTCAGATACAGTTTTGCTTTCAGGACATCCTCCATTGGTGGATATTATATTACGCGCTCTCTTCGAAGGTACATGCAGTAGTCGTATTTAGTTTTTGCTGCTTAATTTGATCCAATATGTAACTGTGGGAGGGGGAAATATCATGTCAGATCTTACGACGCCTCCCTAGGGATTCAGTCCGGTAGGGTACAAGTTTATCTTGGCCTAGATAATATTGGATCCGCAGTTATTTGGTGTCTAGTTTCATTTCAGTTACAGAAGTCTATTCTCATCTTTAGTGTCTTATGTGTAGCATCCCTGGATTGTAATTAACCGATTCTAATGGGCGCTTTTACGAAGGCTGTCATTCAGATTATGAATCAGAGTCAAGTAGATTAAAGAATGTTTGGCTAAACAATTTAAAAACTGCGTTATTTAGTGACTTCTCATCTTTAGTTTCTTCAGTAGAGCATCCCTGGATTGTAATTAACTGATTCTAATGAGCGCTTCGAAGGCTGTCATTCAGATTATGAATCAGAGTCAAGTAGATTAAAGAATGTTTGGCTCCCCACATTTACGAGAAAATATGCCTTGTATTTTTCAAACTAGTAAGACAATGTAGGCTATGGACTTCGTGGATTGTTATTTGGACTAGAGATCAAAGCGCATGTCAACTATGGAAAATGAATCTATACAGGATAACTTCAACCACAAGCTTGGAAACACTAAGTTTGTTTAACTCAGGAAAGCCTAAGGAAGCTTATGTCCCACCCAGCACAGCACACGGAAAACTCAGGAAACCCTGAGTAAGTTTCTCATAAAACCTAAGGAATATTCTATCTCGTTCAACCACGAAACATTTACTCAGGAAACCATAGCGAATTTTCTGTCTCATTTCACCACTGCACATTTGCTCACTCAAGGAAAACCCAAGGAAGTTTCTGGTCCAACGGAAAGAAGTCTCTAGTTACGAGTAAAGTGTGGTGAATCCGTGTTGCGTGAATTTTAAGCATACCCTTGATTCATCCATTTCCATTCCATTCTGGTACTGCTTTGTTTGAGTAAAAGATTCGAAGATTCGTTTCGGGCTTTTCTTGACTCATCGATTTCCAGTCCATATTGCTGCTTTGCTTGTTTGCTTTCAGGACATCCTTCTGGCATTCTTTAAATCATTCGAGATGCTTTATTCGAATAATATAATTTCTCATCTTTTGCATCTGTAAAAGATTCCGTGAATTGACGTCCATACAGCATGGTAGGCTTCCACAGTCGTCTCTGTCCAAGCTCAGCATAAATCTTATGGCCAAAGATTGGTAATTTGAGATTGCTTCCACATCTCAAACTCCTAATATCTTTGGTCTTTGTAAAATGTAATATTTTGTGGATGCAATATGCACGCTAATTCTGCGCTCCGATTAAGCTATTGTTTCAGTCCAAGTTGCCAATTTATTTTGTTTTGCTACCAATGAATTAGTATGTATAAATTGAAGTGGTAGTTTAACTCTTTTAAGTTTTGAAAGTTTTGTTGGCGTATATTTCAATCAGTTAAGGTTTCTAAGTATTCAAAAAAATTTGTAAATGATAAATTATAAATGTATTTTAAACAAATATATATATAGATATGATTTATTTTTGTTTTTTAAATAACAAAAAAATCCATTACTTATTGTTTTGGCAGGTCACATGTAAACAATTTGCAATTACTGATGGTATGTTTTGGCTTATCAGGTCTCTCATGGCAGAGCAAGTCAACAATTTGGAAAGAGACCGTGTCTACTTTCCGGGACTGGACTATCCTATTGATCATATTGTTTTTTGTATGAACCCCCAGCAACTGCATGAGCTGATTTATACTTATTATCAACTGATAGCCTTGTTGCATAATGTTATGCAAATTAATAATAATAACAATCAACAACTCCCTGGGAACATTGTTCCGGATAGAAATGTACAGATTCCACAGTTAGATCCGGACCGTGCGAAGCCTGCGGATGGTATAAACAACTTATTGGCTCTGTACGTGGGAGCCCAGGGGGCTATTTTCAATGCTGCCATTTTCGTGCAGGGGCGCAGAGGGTGTGAAATTTTGTGGAATCCACTCATTCTGTCAGGGCTGGTTTCACTAGCAATCATAGTGGCCGTCCTTCAAATTTTCTTTCAGCAGTTCACACAACTTCGTGATGAAAACTACTGGATTTGGGTTGCAAAAAAAGTTGCATTCATTGTGATGTTAATCACATTCTCAGTCTGCCTCATGTTGTCCTGCACTTCGGTGCTCTGTGTCAGTGGACCTTAAGGGGTTATCGCTATTTCCAACGTTATAGTAAAATTAATTAATGCCCCGATATAACACTCGCCTGTTATATCTGGGTATCATTAACTTTGCTATAAAGTTGGATATAAGAATCTCTGACCTTAAGGTGAGTGGAACTTGAGGACCTTAATGTGGGTGGAACTTACTGTCCCTAAGGTGGCTGGAACTTACGGTCCCAAGGTGGGTGGAACTTAAGGACTTCAAGGTGGGCAATTTATACCAGTCACGATTTTACAGAATTTTTCATTTCAACCGAAGAAATCACTCTTAGAGTAGCTCTCAGACATACATAACAACATTCTACAGAACCTACGAGACTGCAGCTGGGTTGGCTATGCACATGCCTCATCTCGCTGCAAACATTCTGCACCTGGAACTCCTATAACTTTTGCTGCAGTTTTCATTGGCGATCAATATCCACTCAGCAGCCCGGATGGCCATGGATATGCCCAATCCTGTTGCTACTGTCCTGCACCTGCATATGGCAATCAATATCCACCTTGGTGGCCATGGATATGCCCAATCCTGTTGCTACTGTACTGCACCTGCATATGGCAATCAATATCCACCTGGTTGCAGAGTTCGATGGAGATTCTGAAGCAAAAAGCTGCGCGTTTCCAGAGCGATTCGACATCAACATTTCGCAGTTCCAACGCTATCAACGACACCCCGTATGGAAATAGCGGAAGGACTTTGAACCGAGGATGTGGACATTGCGGGGCTTATATTAAAGTAGAAGTACTAAATAGCTGGTGTGAATAAAGTTCGTTGTAAAAACATGAATAGATAAAGGAGAGTATAGTTAGAAAATTATTACAAACTAAGTTAGATGTAAGC
Organism: Pinus taeda; assembly: GCA_000404065.3. Classification (NCBI taxonomy): domain Eukaryota; kingdom Viridiplantae; phylum Streptophyta; class Pinopsida; order Pinales; family Pinaceae; genus Pinus; species Pinus taeda. The sequence continues at coordinate 255,446 of APFE031385988.1, forward strand.
ACTTTTCTGTAGTATTGTTTAAATAAATTAGAACATGCTTCAAGGTGTCTTAATGTGGTTTAATATTTTTTTTGGTTGTATTAAAATGCATCGTTAATGGTTTTGAATCTAATAATCTTTTAGATGTTTTTTTTTATTTTTATTTTTTTATCATAAATAATATTAATTTTTATGAGAAGTATATTGTTTTAACGACTTTCGTTAAAATATTTAGAATTTCCGTAAATATTTTACTTCTTGAGTTTTATAACCTTAAAAAGAACAATTATTATTGTAATAGACTATAGTTCATCTGGCATGAGAAGGGCAGCTTGAAACTTTCTAATACATAAGAAAATGGGAAAAGTACGATGTTGTTGCTGTCCAAGAAAAGTATAATATTATTGTTGTTGTCAAGACTTTCTGAAGTATAATATAAATATTTATCGTATTTACGATTTTTTTGACGTATGGTAATCTGGAAAAAAATCTTTTAATGTATTTTTATCATATAAATAAAACTCTACAGATTTTCAAGTGGGTGTTGCTGTTCTTCTTTATCATCACTAAAATGCGTTGTATTCCTTTTCCCACACTGAACAACTCTGAGTGTTCTATTTCATTAAATTTGTTTGTTTTTTTTGTCTTGAGTTTTATCTCTTATTATTATATTTAAATAAGTTAAATGGTTGGAATACATTTAAATAAGTTAAATTCTCTGAACATACATATTAGTAGTATAATCATATTTATAAATATGGTTGATATACATTGATATATACTTATTAAGTGTAAAACTAAAAAAAAATTATATCATTAAAAATTTAATCTTTGTTGCCATTTGATAGATTTATATTTAAAATGGATCTATACTTATTTTCTCTCTCATGTATAATGTTTCATTGTTTAAATTGCAATTTTCCATGTGAATGAATTCAATGTCTTAAAAATCTTTTTGGACATTTGAATTTGTATACGACACAATATGAAACTTGCAATTTCAAAAAATCTTTGCTACATAGATGACCTAACACTATACCTAAAAAAAAACCAATGTGTAGAATTGTGCTACTACTTGAAATATATTAACCATAAGATTTTTTTTTTACAACTATATTAAATAATATATAAATAGTTTATATTTTAACCATCCATAAGGTATAGATAGTTGACATTGAAATATTTATTTAACCTTGTTGTGCTACATTAAAATAATTTTTTTGTTAGTAATATATTCTTAAATCCACATTGAATTTTTTTATCATAATATTTTTTAAATTTCATATATGAATTTTATTTTGAGAATGAAATAAATTACACATCTTCCTCTTTTTTTTTTGTAAATGGAATTATGTTGATTTAAAAAAGAACAGAACAATTTTTCACTTCCTACTATCAAATACCAGAATGATTCAAGGGCTTTTTCCCCATTTCTCCTACGTGCATCAATCCATCCTTTAGTGTTACTATAACAACTAAATATATAGCCATTTTAAATAGATGCATGGTTACCGGTTCAACCGAGGTCATTATTTATTTCTCACTATTTGAATGGTCAGACTTATGACAACACTTTTGGCCATAGATAATCAACACAATTATAGTTGATGCATTTTCACTGTCCTTCACCGGGTGATTCTCCTCTACTGAGTAATGAGTGAGTGCTACTAGGGCTTACACAGAATCTGGAGAGGTAGAACTAATTGAGGATGGGTTCTTTGCTGGAAATTATCCTTCTTTTGACTGACAATGTTCTTAGAACCAACCGGAGCCTTTCGGTCCCTCCATCCATGCTAGATTGCTTCAACACCTAGGATCAAAATTCCTCTTTAGAAGAGGGCCATCCATTCTAAAGGTGCTCAGGCTATTGGAACCTTCTGTACTTGAACACTATATTTTCATAATCCAATGGTTGGGTATAATCTTCACCATCCCACATGGTGATGATTTTCTCTAGTAAACCTTTACTAAGGTCCACCTCAACACAGATGTAGATGAAATTGTTGATCCCTTTTCTGAATCTATTGATATCCACTTTAATCGGAATGGACCCATCGAATCTCCAATGTATTTTAGGCTCTCTTACCATATCCATTGGAGGGTTAAGCTTGGGAGCCTAACCCACATAGGAACAAAATAGTCTTCATGCTAGGAGGGTTAAACTCCAAAAATCATGGTTGTATCAAAAGAGAAGCTCTGCCCTAGATTTGAGCCCCCTAATAAAAAACCTTCTACAAATCTTCAATATTTTTAAAGAAAACCAAAAAATAACCTTTTGAAAAATATAGTGGTTCTAAGTTCTTGGAACATTTCATGTGAGTCCACTCCTAGGGAATAGATCACAAGGGCCAAAATCCATTGAAATTACATATAAACACTCACTATTTATAACATTCCATCCTCAGCTTGACGATAGCATCATTCACCTCAAGCAGTGTGGTCTCTGGAGAATATTCCACCACAAAAGCTTAACCTGAGAGAGCCTTAGGTGATTGAGAGTTGGGGCCAAGTTTTAGGCTTTCATTGAAAGATCTAGACTTCATTGTCAAGTAATCTCCCCTACAACCTCCTTTCAAGCTAGCAACTATAGATATGGTGCCATCTTGATTAATGCATAATCTCCAAGATATTTTGTCATCTTTAGTTGTCTCCCTCACTAAAGGAGTTGCATCTCTCCCACGTGGATTCTTGTACACAACTAAATGTCGCCAACTAGCGAAAACATAGTATACACTATGACCTATAAGAAAAGAGACTCTCCCCACATGGACCTCACAAAATTTGGAATTTTTGGAGATCCAACTCCCCAACACCTGGCATGAGACTTTTGTCAAATATTTTGCATTATTACCATACCATAATGGATATCTCTTTATAAAGTTTCAATTGAAACTTTGCTGACAACCTTACCACTTTCTTCCTCTACCTCACATATAGAGAACACACCAAGAAAAATCCCCACATCACAAATGGAAACACAAAGAAAAAAATCCACAGGGTTGTGACCACTTTTTCTGCCTTGCAGAAATGACACCAAAGGAGTTTTGTAGGAATGAAAACCTAGTGATGTTGCTTCTCAATTGAGGCATGCCCACAATAGGAGAATAGCTATTATAATTACCACTTCTAATGGCCTCAAGTAAACTATTTTCCATAGCCGTAAAAGTTTTGAAGCACTCTTGAACCATAAGTAAGAGAATCCCACTACATCGGATTGAAGCCTTGAAAATTCATATAAACTTTGTGAATTTTGATTTGGAATAAAAAGATAATCTGTGGAGAATTATGTTATTTCCCTATTGATCATTTTTACAAAATATATTAGTGTCATATAACCTTTCAATTTTCCATTAAATTAAATCCTTCGATTTTTTTATACAACTTAGCAATTATTTATACATCTTAACAAGTATGCATGTTCTCTCTCTCTCTCTCTCTCTCTCTCTCTCTCTCTCTCTATATATATATATATATATATATATATATATATATAATGTACACTAAGAGCACTAAATTATGCATATTCAAATTTTATGTTATTATGAAAAAATATGTTACTTATTATTTTTCAAAGTTAATGAATTAATATCTAAGTTGGAATTTTCAAACAAGCGTTTTCATGTACAATTTTTTTCTACTATTTAAATAAATTCAAAATCGAAGAGAAGCATTTTGATGAAGACTCGTAAATATAGATGATGCAATTTAAAAAAAAAAATGTTTTGTATATTTTATGTTATTGATTTTTCATTCAGCCCCTTTGAAACTATCTTAAAAAATTTCAAGCATAAGGTTTAAAAAAATATTAGATGAAAAACATCATATGAATTAAAAAATTTCAAACTCATATACCATTCCATAGAGGATTCCTTCACAAATCCAACATGATCAATGCCACCACCTAAGGACAAATATTACCTTAAGATCGTTATTCTACAAGAAGGTGTTGTAGGGAATTATATATAAGGGGAGCTAATACTCAGTTTTTTCATCCCTCAAGAGCTCAATTAAGTGCTTTAGGAAAAATTTGAAATAGTTCAATCAAGTTAAGCCCTTCCAACCATAAAATCCCCACCAACACCAAGAACCAAATATTAATGGTAATAATTGACAATGTTATGGAGCTCAGAGCTCCATTGAGCTATTGCTCCATCAACCTCTTTTTGCCACCCAAAAAGATTAAAACATAACACAACCAAATGTTCGTTCATGGAACAATAACATAGAATGCATAAATTACACAAAGATTCCCAACAAACATGGCAAATTGGAGGATTCGTTCGTGAAAAGGGGAAGAAGTACCAAACCAAGAGGAATCTCAAGAAATTGATAGAGAAACGATGAGGAAAATATAAGAAAGATTGATAAATTAACAACAATAAGGAGATTATCCAATTCAACCAATTTAGGCAAATATAGGTAATTCTTTGTCTCAATTTTCATATTACCTACTCCATATTGTGTGCATTAGGAAATCTGATTCAAAAAAGGAAAAAATGGAGAATGGAATAATAGAACAGAGATAAAATAAGTAGTGAAACTAATACCATGTATTTATAAATTGAGATGCAAAAACAACTGAATAAAAATCACTTAGTGTGATTATAGTTCATTTCAAATCAGAAACCACTTGAGAGGTGTGATCAATAGTCCATTGCAAATGTGAGCCACATAATAATTTAATGGTTGAGGGCAACCCACAAAAAGTAAGGATGTGATATAACCAAAGAAAATTGTTACATTTCCATATTATTTACATGAATTAAAATTCATGGCAATATTTACAATAGGGATTAGCAAAAAGGATTGTCACATTGGTGCTCCAAAACCTAGAAACATTAGTTTGATTGAAGCTCCATATACTTGTAGGACTTAAAAGAGAGAAGATGTGTTAATATCTAGAAGAAGCAAGAGTATCCTCCTTCCAATGTGCATGTCGAGAAGACATTCTTTGTTAAAAATATAGCAATAAATATTTGTGACATCCATCATCATAACATAATGTTTCCTTGAATCCTAAATGATGATCCCTACCTCTTGAAAAGCTCACAAATTTCTCCTTTCAATCTTTTGGCTTGATGGGGCCTGACCCAGGTTCAACTTTAAGTGTGCCAACCAACAAAACCCTAACTGTTAGCCCTTTCGGCAACAAGCTGCATAACATAGGCTGCTGTCTCACCCGAAGAAGTATTGGGGGATGCTAGAACTAGCTTGATGCATCCAGAGGTCTATGTGATGGTTTCTTGATACCCTTGTGGCTTAGATCTACCTTCAAGCAAATCTAATCCTTTCGATAGATAACCACTGCAAGTCTATCTAAAAGACTTCCAATTGTTTACGAAGGTACTTAGTTGTACTTGTCTTGCATTAATATTACAAATCTACCAGCTTCATAGAATAAATAAGCATTAATTCACATAAAACATATCACAAAACGAAGATACATAACTTTAGCAAAAGTAAATAACAAGGCACAGATGCATCAAAATCGTTTGAAAAAAATATTTATTAAGTATAAACATTCAGTTACAGACTTCTTATCGCCACGCACTCAGCTGCAGGGGCCTGCGCACTCAGCCTACAACCTTACCAAGGTCTTCGTGTACTTAGTAGCAGGAGCCTTCCCCTTTCGCATAAGTACATGAAACATTATTTTCCTGCCTCATAACCTTGCCCTTAGAATGATTCTTCAAACCAGTTCATTTCTAAGACTTACTATGACTCAACTTTTTATAGAATTTTCTTTACAATACCATGGTTCGCAAACCATGGGCGGGTCTTGAAACAACTCTATCACCTACCCAATGAAGGGACTAAAGCACCTTTGATTGCTACTAGCTTCACACTCCTCTTTCCACATTTTGTATAGATTTTACATCTGCTACAAAAGATAATACAACCTTGACTTAAAACTTAACAAAATTGATCCTAAGGACCCCATCACAAGAGGCCCCCAACACAAATTGGGTGACACACCCTAGAGTCACTCAGTTGATGCCTCTATCTTGGTGTGGAGGTCACTGAACTCGATCTTCAACACAACTATGTCAACAAAAGCCTATACCACGACCTGTTTTACATCCTCTACCATCCTTTTTTTGATCGGGCCTTCCATCGTGAGGTGCATCATCCTTTGAGTGTGCTGGAGTGTCTTCAATTTTTCCTAGATTGACAGAGTAAGATAAATTTCTTCCTCTGTCCTGGCTCCATTTTGGCCTTTGAGACAACCTCTTTCGTTTTCAACTCCTTAATCCACATTTGAAGCTATTTTCCTTTTGTTAGGCAAGCGAAGCACTAGACTACCACCAAAGTGTGTGCAGTCACCTGAAGTTCATCAAACAGTCACTACAGCTCCCTGATATATGTGCCAAGTTTTTGTAGGTTTGGTTCATCCTACAGATTCGTCCATAGTTCCATTACCTGCTTGAAGATCAATGTGCAACCTATGACAACTACTTCCAATGTGGCCATACCTTCTCTGATAGTTGCTCCACGTTGTTCCCTGACTTCTGGTGGAGTTGTTGGGTGAAATTTCAACTTGACCTCTGAGATCTTCATTTGGAATTCACAGGTTACTCGCCTGACCTCATCCTTTGATTCTTTGACTACGGCAGCAAACTTCCAAATTTTCATCACTGCTACAACATTGTTTGGGATGTGAAGTTCTTCCAGCATCTAACATGCCTGCATAATTCCTACTGCCAATCTCTAGCTTTGCGTGGCCAATTCTTCCTTTTCCTTTAGCGCATGAGCCTTTTCTACAAAAATATGCTCATTATTCATCTTGACCTCAATGATAGCTGATAGTAATATATTTTTAAATACACATTAATATTATTTTATTTATAACCACATTGAATTTTTTTATCATAATATTTTTTAAATTCCATATATGAATTTTATTTTGAGAACGAAATAATTACACATTTTCCTCTTTTTTTTTTTGTAAATGGAATTATGTTGATTTCAAAAAGATCAGAACAATTTTTCACTTCCTACTATCAAATACCAGAATGATTCAAGGGTTTTTTCCCCATTTCTCCTACGTGCATCAATCCATCCTTTAGTGTTACTATAACAACTAAATATATAGCCATTTTAAATAGATGCATGGTTTTTTTCCAAAGAAAAAAAATCAGTAACCTTTTATTAAAGATATAATGAAAAGTTACACTATCAAATGCAGCTGCCACAAGGGCACTAGTGCTGACGCACCCAAATGCAACGTTAGAAGACTAACGCAAACAGAGAGAAACAGAAGAGAAGGGAGAGAGAAGGAAAAAAGGGAGAAAAAGGCCCCAGCAAAGAGCAAAACTCATGCTTCAAGTTTTTCACCCCTTTTTCTTTTCGACCTTGCGCCACTCACCCAGAGTGGGCTCAGTCGAAACAATGACTAACTGAGGTGTTTCGTTCAGCTACCCTGATTCTTTGTCTGAGTCTGATGTATCTGAATGGTGTTGCCATTTGTTGCCTCCTGTGCTTTGATCCACGCTTGTCATCTCTGTTTTGTCATTCTGGGTCTCTGCCTAATTTGTATGAGGTTGTGGATCCTTGTTAACTGCTGTATTTTCCTTCTGGTTTTCTGTTTCAACTTCCTCTATGGTGGTATCATCCTCTTCTGCCTCTGTTTCTTCCTCTTCTGTTACCGAAGGGGCATTCTTTGATGATGTTCTCCTCTTTAAGACTTCATCTAAGTTCTGCCATCCTCTGGGCTTCCTTTGTTGTGTCTTGCTCTTGCTGGGACATGCTTTGAGCAAATGACCTGTTTGTTGACATCCCCTGCACCTGAATGCTGTGTTCTCATAGTCCAAAGGTTGTTTCCACTGAATATTGTTAAAGTTCAGGAAGATGCTTTCAGGTAGTCCTTGGCTGAGATCTACCTCGACGCATATCCTAGCAAAAGTAAAAATTCCTTTTAAGTGTCTATCTGTATCAATCTTTAACATTTTTCCAAGGGAATTCCCTATAGCTGATAAGGTCTTGAAGTGCCAAAAGTGTAATGGTAGGTTATGCAACCTTACCCATACTGGCATCCTTGATACCACCGTAGTATTTGCGTCAAAATCTGGAAACCATGGGGTGACAAATAAACCCGCTCTGCCCCAGAACCATGGTCCTTCATTGAGAATTTTTTCCTTTTCTTCGACTTCATGAAATATTACTATGAAGAAGCCCTTCGAGCAGAGGTGGATCTGGCAGTTTTTTGTCCAGATCGTGTGGATCCATTGATACAGAGCCTCAGTTTTAGGCCAGAAATCGTTAAATCTACAAATAACAGCTTTTTTTTCTAGATCTGAAAAAATGCACTGTACCTCTGGAAAATCCAGTGAGATGGAGGGGCTTTCTAGTATTTGATCCACGATATACTGCCCCGACGATGTATTGACTACTGCAGGTTCTTTCCCCTTTGGAGGAACTTTCCCTTTGGCTGCATCACGATATGTGCCTGTAGGTTTTGATGAAGATCCCTTTGTCCCATCTCGCAAACGATGATTGAGGGTGATTGTTGAGTCCTGAGCTACCCTATAATGCTGGAGTGTGAGATGTTCCTGCATGCAAACCCCAGAAAATATTAAGATATGAAAGGCAACTGGGATACCCAGTTTGTCCTAGATTTTTTCTTTGAGCTCCAGAACCCTCATGCTTCCCCAGATCTGTAGCCATAAATGCCTACCTTCTGTTGTTCTGAGGAAAATTTGGTGCACTGCATCGAGAATGGGGTCTTCAAAGCACTGCGAAACCAGATCTCTGCTCCTTCCCCTTTCTGGATCCACAGCATTTTCATTCAAAATTTTCCCTGGGGCTGCCCATCGAGCCCACAACGTACCGAAGTGGAGCAGCGTATTTGGAATCCGCCGCACATCACCATGGTCACAGTCAGATATACCATGACTGAGAAATGCGTTCTCGGGTGTTTACAAGCGCGATCTGTCAAAAATCAATGGTGACGGGGGTCTGTGGTTTGATTTGGTGTGATCCTTTCCCGCAGCGGGTCCGATCCAGGGCCCTAGGGGAGCGTCGTAGTCATAAGAACCAGTGGCCGGCCGTTCGAACCCTTTACCATAACGCTGCCACAAAAGAAAGGGCACCCAGATCTGTGGGATGAAGCCCACATAAAACCCAGAAAACGGCACCACACTTCCCCCACGAAATATGGTAACGCCCTTGCCATTGGAGAACAACCCTGGAAATGCTTGTCGACACCACAGCCAGCCAAAAACTGGAGGAGATCTGCCGGATCCGAGCGGCAAAGAATCGCTAGGACGGTGCCGCGTCCATGAGGGAAAGATACACCCCGGCTCCCGTTCTCTATGTATCCAAACAAGAAAGCCCTTACCTTTCAACGGATCAGCTTCTCGCCAGAGGAAAACTACTGTGTGGGAGGAAACTTCCAACTGGGCCCTGATCAGTCCACAGTATTGTGTGATTTTTGGATCTATGTCGGTGCTAAACGGGCGATCTTGAACCCTAGATCCATGAACGAATCCCGCCGCGCCTGCTCTAGACTTTCCCATCTTTTACTTTGGGGGAAACCTCTTTTATATTACATAAATGAACAATTCTTGGATAAATTCATATACTAAATAGATGTATGGTTACCGGTTCAACCGAGGTCATTATTTATTTCTCACTATTTGAATGGTCAGACTTATGACAACACTTTTGGCCATAGATAATCAACACAATTATAGTTGATGCATTTTCACTGTCCTTCACCGGGGGATTCTCCTCTACTGAGTAATGAGTGAGTGCTACTAGGTCTTACACAGAATCTGGAGAGATAGAACTAATTGAGGATGGGTTCTTTGCTGAAAATCATCCTTCTTTTGACTGACAATGTTCTTAGAACCAACCGGAGCCTTTTGGTCCCTCCATCCATGCTAGATTGCTTCAACACCTAGGATCAAAATTCCTCTTTAGAAGAGGGCCATCCATTCTAAAGGTGCTCAGGCTATTGGAACCTTCTGTACTTGAACACTATATTTTCATAATCCAATGGTTGGGTATAATCTTCACCATCCCACATGGTGATGATTGTCTCTAGTAAACCTTTACTAAGGTCCACCTCAACATAGATGTAGATGAAATTGTTGATCCCTTTTCTGAATCTATTGATATCCACTTTAATCAGAATGGACCCATCGAATCTCCAATGTATTTTAGGCTCTCTTACCATATCCATTGGAGGGTTAAGCTTGGGAGCCTAACCCACATAGGAACAAACATAGTCTTCATGCTAGGACGGTTAAACTCCAAAAATCATGGTTGTATCAAAAGAGAAGGTCTACCCTAGATTTGAGCCGCCTAATAAAAAACCTTCTACAAATCTTCAATATTTTTAAAGAAAACCAAAAAATAACCTTTTGAAAAATATAGTGGTTCTAAGTTCTTGGAACATTTCACGTGAGTCCACTCCTAGGGAATAGATCAAAAGGGCCAAAATCCATTGAAATTATATATAAACACTCACTATTTATAACATGCCATCCTCATCTTGACGATAGCATCATTCACCTCAAGCAGTGTGGTCTCTGGAGAATATTCCACCACAAAAGCTTAACCTGAGAGAGCCTTAGGTGATTGAGAGTTGGGGCCAAGTTTTAGGCTTTCATTGAAAGATCTAGGCTTCATTGTCAAGTACCTGAAATCTCCACTACAACCTCCTTTCAAGCTAGCAAATATAGATATGGTGCCATCTTGATTAATGCATAATCTCCAAGATATTTTGTCATCTTTAGTTGTCTCCCTCCATAAAGGAGTTGGATCTCTCCCACGTGGATTCTTGTACACAACTAAATGTCGCCAACTAGCGAAAACATAGTATACACTACTCTGACCTATAAGAAAAGAGACTCTCCCCACATGGACCTCACAAAAATTGGAATTTTTGGAGATCCAACTCCCCAACACCTGGCATGAGACTTTTGTCAAATATTTTGCATTATTACCATACCATAATGCATATCTCTTTATAAAGTTTCAATTGAAACTTTGCTGACAACCTTACCACTTTCTTCCTCTACCTCACATATAGAGGACACACCAAGAAAAATCCCCACATCACAAATGGAAACACAAAGAAAAAAATCCACAGGGTTGTGACCACTTTTTCGGCCTTGCAGAAATGACACCAGAGGAGTTTTGTAGGAATGAAAACCTAGTGATGTTGCTTCTCAATTGAGGCATGCCCACAATAGCAGAATAGCTATTATAATTACCACTTCTAATGGCCTCAAGTAAACCATTTTCCATGGCCGTAAAAGTTTTGAAGCACTCTTGAACCATAAGTAAGAGAATCCCACTGCATCGGATTGAAGCCTTGAAAATTCATATAAACTTTGTGAATTTTGATTTGGAATAAAAAGATAATCTGTGGAGAATTATGTTATTTCCCTATTGATAGTTTTTACAAAATATATTAGTTTCATATAACCTTTCAATTTTCCATTAAATTAAATCCTTCGAATTTTTCATACAACTTAGCAATTATTTATACATCTTAACAAGTATGCATGTTCTCTCTCTCTCTCTCTCTCTCTCTCTCTCTCTCTCTCTATATATATATATATATATATATATGTATGTAGTGTATGTTATGATATGTAATGTATGTAATGTATATATGTATGTATGTATGTATGTATGTATATGTATATATGTATGTATATATATATATATATATGATGTACACTAAGAGCACTAAATTATGCATATTCAAATTTTATGTTATTATGAAAAAATATATTACTTATTATTTTTCAAAGTTAATGAATTAATATCTAAGTTGGAATTTTCAAACAAGTGTTTTCATGTACAATTTTTTTCTACTATTTAAATAAATTCAAAATCGAAGAGAATCATTTTGATGAAGACTCGTAAATATAGATGATGCAATTTAAAAAAAAAAATGTTTTGTATATTTTATGTTATTGATTTTTCATTCAGCCCCTTTGAAACTATCTTAAAAAATTTCAAGCATAAGGTTTAAAAAAATATTAGATGAAAAACATCATATGAATTAAAAAATTTCAAACTCATATACCATTGCATAGAGGATTCCTTCACAAATCCAACATGATCAATGCCACCACCTAAGGACAAATATTACCTTAAGATCGTTATGCTACAAGAAGGTGTTGTAGGGAATTATATATAAGGGGAGCTAATACTCAATTTTTTCAGCCCTCAAGAGCTCAATTAAGTGCTTTAGGCAAAATTTGAAATAGTTCGATCAAGTTAAGCCCTTCCAACCATAAAATCCCCACCAACACCAAGAACCAAATATTAATGGTAATAATTGACAATGTTATGGAGCTCAGAGCTCCATTGAGCTATTGCTCCATCAACCTCTTTTTGCCACCCAAAAAGATTAAAACATAACACAACCAAATGTTCGTTCATGGAAAAATAACATAGAATGCATAAATTACACAAAGATTCCCAACAAACATGGCAAATTGGAGGATTCGTTCGTGAAAAGGGGATGAAGTACCTAACCAAGAGGAAGCTCAAGAAATTGATAGAGAAACAATGAGGAAAATATAAGAAAGATTGATAAATTAACAACAATAAGGAGATTATCCAATTCAACCAATTTAGGCAAATATAGGTAATTCTTTGTCTCAATTTTCATATTACCTACTCCATATTGTGTGCATTAGGAAAACTGATTCAAAAAAGGAAAAAATGGAGAATGGAATAATAGAACAGAGATAAAATAAGTAGTGAAACTAATACCATGTATTTATAAATTGAGATGCAAAAACAACTGAATAAAAATCACTTAGTGTGATTATAGTTCATTTCAAATTAGAAACCACTTGAGAGGTGTGATCAATAGTCCATTGCAAATGTGAGCCACATAATAATTTAATGGTTGAGGGCATCCCACAAAAGGTAAGGATGTGATATAACCAAAGAAAATTGTTACATTTCCATATTATTTACATGAATTAAAATTCATGGCAATATTTACAATAGGGATTAGCAAAAAGGATTGTCACATTGGTGCTCCAAAACCTAGAAACATTAGTTTGATTGAAGCTCCATATACTTGTAGGACTTAAGAGAGAGAAAATGTGTTAATATCTAGAAGAAGCAAGAGTATCCTCCTTCCAATGTGCATGTCGAGAAGACATTCTTTGTTAAAAATATAGCAATAACTATTTGTGACATCCATCATCATAACATAATGTTTCCTTGAATCCTAAATGATGATCCCTACCTCTTGAAAAGCTCAAAAATTTTTCCTTTCAATCTTTTGGCTTGATGGGGCCTGACCCAGGTTCAACTTTAAGTGTGCCAACCAACAAAACCCTAACTGTTAGCCCTTTCGGCAACAAGCTGCATAACACAGGCTGCAGTCTCACCAGAAGAAGTATTGGGGGATGCTAGAACTAGCTTGATGCATCTAGAGGTCTATGTGATGGTTTCTTGATACCCTTGTGGCTTAGATCTACCTTCAAGCAAATCTAATCCTTTCGATAGATAACCACTGCAAGTCTATCTAAATGACTTCCAATTGTTTACGAAGGTAGTTAGTTGTACTTTTCTTGCATTAATATTACAAATCTACCAGTTTCATAGAGTAAATAAGCATTAATTCACATAAAACATATCACAAAACGAAGATACATAACTTTAGCAAAAGTAAATAACAAGGCACAGATGCATAGAAATCGTCTGAAGAAAAATATTTATTAAGTATAAACATTCAATTTAGACTTCTTATCCCCACGCACTCAGCTGCAGGGTCCTGTGCACTCAGCCTACAGCCTTACCAAGGTCTTCGTGTACTCAGTAGCAAGAGCCTTCCCCTTTCGCATAAGTACATGAAACATTATTTTCCTGCCTTATCACCTTGCGCTTAGAATGATTCTTCAGACCAGTTCATTTCTAAGACTTACTATGACTCAACTTTATATAGAATTTTCTTTACAATACCATGGTTCACAAACCATGGGAGGGTCTTGAAACAACTCTATCACCTACCCAACGAAGGGACTAAAGCACCTTTCACTTCTACTAGCTTCACACTCCTCTTTCCACATTTTGTATAGATTTTACATCTGCTACAAAAGATAATACAACCTTGACTCAAAACTTAACAAAATTGATCCTAAGGACCCCATCCCAAGAGGCCCCCAACACAAATTGGGTGACACACCATAGAGTCACTCAGTTGATGCCTCTATCTTGGTGTGGAGGTCACTGAACTCCATCTTCAACACAACTATGTCAACAAAACCCTATACCATGACCTGTTGTACATCCTCTACCATCCTTTTTTGATCGGGCCTTCCATTGCGAGGTGCATCATCCTTTGAGTGTGCTGGAGTGTCTTCAATTTTTCCTAGATTGACAGAGGAAGATAAATTTCTTCCTCTGTCCTGGCTCCATTTTGGCCTTTGAGACAACCTCTTTCGTTTTCAACTCCTTAATCCGCATTTGAAGCTATTTTACTTTTGTTAGGCAAGCGAAGCACTAGACTACCACCAAAGTGTGTGCAGTCACCTGATGTTCATCAAACAGTCACTACAACTCCCTGATATATGTGCCAAGTTTTTGTAGGTTTGGTTCATCCTACAGATTCGTCCATAGTTCCATTACCTGCTTGAAGATCAATGTGCAACCTATGACAGCTGCTTCCAATGTGGCCATACCTTCTCTGATAGTTGCTCCACGTTGTTCCCTAACTTATGGTGGAGTTGTTGGGTGCAATTTCAACTCGAGCTATGAGATCTTCATTTGGAATTCACAGGTTACTCGCCTGACCTCATCCTTTGATTCTTTGACTACGGCAGCAAACTTCCAAATTTTCATCACTTCTACAACATTGTTTGGGATGTGAATTTCTTCCAGCATCTAACATGCCTGCATAATTCCTACTGCCAATCTCTAGCTTTGCGTGGCCAATTCTTCCTTTTCCTTTAGCGCATGAGCCTTTTCTACAAAAATATGCTTATTATTCATCTTGACCTCAATGATAGCTGATAGTAATATATTTTTAAATACACATTAATATTATTTTATTTATAACCACATTGAATTTTTTTATCATAATATTTTTTAAATTTCATATATGAATTTTATTTTGAGAACGAAATAAATTACACATCTTCCTCTTTTTTTTTTTGTAAATGGAATTATGTTGATTTCAAAAAGAATGGAACAATTTTTCACTTCCTACTATCAAATACGAAAATGATTCAAGGGTTTTTTCCCCATTTCTCCTACGTGCATCAATCCATCCTTTAGTGTTACTATAACAACTAAATATATAGCCATTTTAAATAGATGCATGGTTACCGGTTCAACCGAGGTCATTATTTATTTCTCACTATTTGAATGGTCAGACTTATGACAACACTTTTGGCCATAGATAATCAACACAATTATAGTTGATGCATTTTCACTGTCCTTCACCGGGTGATTCTCCTCTACTGAGTAATGAGTGAGTGCTACTAGGGCTTACACAGAATCTGGAGAGGTAGAACTAATTGAGGATGGGTTCTTTGCTGAAAATTATCCTTCTTTTGACTGACAATGTTCTTAGAACCAACCAGAGCCTTTTGGTCCCTCCATCCATGCTAGATTGCTTCAACACCTAGGATCAAAATTCCTCTTTAGAAGAGGGCCATCCATTCTAAAGGTGCTCAGGCTATTGGAACCTTCTGTACTTGAACACTATATTTTCATAATCCAATGGTTGGGTATAATCTTCACCATCCCACATGGTGATGATTTTCTCTAGTAAACCTTTACTAAGGTCCACCTCAACACAGATGTAGATGAAATTGTTGATCCCTTTTCTGAATCTATTGATATCCACTTTAATTGGAATGGACCCATCGAATCTCTAGTGTATTTTAGGCTCTCTTACCATATCCATTGGAGGGTTAAGCTTGGGAGCCTAACCCACATAGGAACAAACATAGTCTTCATGCTAGGAGGGTTAAACTCCAAAAATCATGGTTGTATCAAAAGAGAAGCTCTGCCCTAGATTTGAGCCCCCTAATAAAAAACCTTCTACGAATCTTCAATATTTTTAAAGAAAACCAAAAAATAACCTTTTGAAAAATATAGTGGTTCTAAGTTCTTGGAACATTTCACGTGAGTCCACTGCTAGGGAATAGATCACAAGGGCCAAAATCCATTGAAATTACATATAAACACTCACTATTTATAACATGGCATCCTCAGCTTGACGATAGCATCATTCACCTCAAGCAGTGTGGTCTCTGGAGAATATTCCACCACAAAAGCTTAACCTAAGAGAGCCTTAGGTGATTGAGAGTTGGGGCCAGGTTTTAGGCTTTCATTAAAAGATCTAGACTTCATTGTCAAGTACCTGAAATCTCCCCTACAACCTCCTTTCAAGCTAGCAACTATAGATATGGTGCCATCTTGATTAATGCATAATCTCCAGGATATTTTGTCATCTTTAGTTGTCTCCCTCCATAAAGGAGTTGCATCTCTCGCACGTGGATTCTTGTACACAACTAAATGTCGCCAACTAGCGCAAACATAGTATACACTACTCTGACCTATAAGAAAAGAGACTCTCCCCACATGGACCTCACAAAAATTGGATTTTTTGGAGATCCAACTCCCCAACACCTGGCATGAGACTTTTGTCAAATATTTTGCATTATTACCATACCATAATACATATCTCCTTATAAAGTTTCAATTGAAACTTTGCTGACAACCTTACCACTTTCTTCCTTTAGCTCACATATAGAGGACACACCAAGAAAAATCCCCACATCACAAATGGAAACACAAAGAAAAAAATCCACAAGGTTGTGACCACTTTTTCGGCCTTGCAGAAATGACACCAGAGGAGTTTTGTAGGAATGAAAACCTAGTGATGTTGCTTCTCAATTGAGGCATGCCCACAATAGGAGAATATCTATTATAATTACCACTTCTAATGGCCTCAAGTAAACCATTGTCCATAGCCGTAAAAGTTTTGAAGCACTCTTGAACCATAAGTAAGAGAATCCCACTGCATCGGATTGAAGCCTTGAAAATTCATATAAACTTTGTGAATTTTGGTTTGGAATAAAAAGATAATCTGTGGAGAATTATGTTATTTCCCTATTGATAGTTTTTACAACATATATTAGTGTCATATAACCTTTCAATTTCCCATTAAATTAAATCCTTCGAATTTTTCATACAACTTAGCAATTATTTATACATCTTAACAAGTATGAATGTTCTCTCTCTCTCTCTCGCTCTCTCTCTCTCTCTCTCTCTCTCTCTCTCTCTCTCTCTCTCTCTCTCTCTCTCTCTCTCTCTATATATATATATATATATATATATATATATATATATATGATGTACACTAAGAGCACTAAATTATGCATATTCAAATTTTATGTTATTATGAAAAAATATATTACTTATTATTTTTCAAAGTTAATGAATTAATATCTAAGTTGGAATTTTCAAACAAGTGGTTTTCATGTACAATTTTTTTCTACTATTTAAATAAATTCAAAATCGAAGAGAAGCATTTTGATGAAGACTCGTAAATATAGATGATGCAATTTAAAAAAAAAAAATGTTTTGTATATTTTATGTTATTGATTTTTCATTCAGCCCCTTTGAAACTATCTTTAAAACTTTCAAGCATAAGGTTTAAAAAAATATTAGATGAAAAACATCATATGAATTAAAAAATTTCAAACTCATATACCATTGCATAGAGGATTCCTTCACAAATCCAACATGATCAATGCCACCACCTAAGGACAAATATTACCTTAAGATCGTTATACTACAAGAAGGTGTTGTAGGGAATTATATATAAGGGGAGCTAATACTCAATTTTTTCAGCCCTCAAGAGCTCAATTAAGTGCTTTAGGCAAAATTTGAAATAGTTCGATCAAGTTAAGCCCTTCCAACCATAAAATCCCCACCAACACCAAGAACCAAATATTAATGGTAATAATTGACAATGTTATGGAGCTCAGAGCTCCATTGAGCTATTGCTCCATCAACCTCTTTTTGCCACCCAAAAAGATTAAAACATAACACAACCAAATGTTTGTTCATGGAAAAATAACATAGAATGCATAAATTACACAAAGATTCCCAACAAACATGGCAAATTGGACGATTCGTTCATGAAAAGGGGATGAAGTACCAAACCAAGAGGAAGCTCAAGAAATTGATAGAGAAACAATGAGGAAAATATAAGAAAGATTGATAAATTAACAACAATAAGGAGATTATCCAATTCAACTAATTTAGGCAAATATAGGTAATTCTTTGTCTCAATTTTCATATTACCTACTCCATATTGTGTGCATTAGGAAATCTGATTCAAAAAAGGAAAAAATGGAGAATGGAATAATAGAACAAAGATAAAATAAGTAGTGAAACTAATACCATGTATTTATAAATTGAGATGCAAAAACAACTGAATAAAATTCACTTAGTGTGATTATAGTTCATTTCAAATCAGAAACCACTTGAGAGGTGTGATCAATAGTCCATTGCAAATGTGAGCCACATAATAATTTAATGGTTGAGGGCAACCCACAAAAAGTAAGGATGTGATATAACCAAAGAAAATTGTTACATTTCCATATTATTTACATGAATTAAAATTCATGGCAATATTTACAATAGGGATTAGCAAAAAGGATTGTCACATTGGTGCTCCAAAACCTAGAAACATTAGTTTGATTGAAGCTCCATATACTTGTAGGACTTAAAAGAGAGAAAATGTGTTAATATCTAGAAGAAGCAAGAGTATCCTCCTTCCAATGTGCATGTCGAGAAGACATTCTTTGTTAAAAATATAGCAATAACTATTTGTGACATCCATCATCATAACATAATGTTTCCTTGAATCCTAAATGATGATCCCTACCTCTTGAAAAGCTCACAAATTTCTCCTTTCAATCTTTTGGCTTGATGGGGCCTGACCCAGGTTCAACTTTAAGTGTGCCAACCAACAAAACCCTAACTGTTAGCCCTTTCGGCAACAAGCTGCATAACACAGGCTGCAGTCTCACCCGAAGAAGTATTGGGGGATGCTAGAACTAGCTTGATGCATCCAGAGGTCTATGTGATGGTTTCTTGATACCCTTGTGGCTTAGATCTACCTTCAAGCAAATCTAATCCTTTCGATAGATAACCACTGCAAGTCTATCTAAATGACTTCCAATTGTTTACGAAGGTACTTAGTTGTACTTGTCTTGCATTAATATTACAAATCTACCAGTTTCATAGAATAAATAAGCATTAATTCACATAAAACATATCACAAAATGAAGATACATAACTTTAGAAAAGTAAATAACAAGGCACAGATGCATCAAAATCGTCTGAAAAAAATATTTATCAAGTATAAACATTCAATTACAGACTTCTTGTCCCCACGCACTCAGCTGCAGGGGCCTACGCACTCAGCCTACAACCTTACCAAGGTCTTCGTGTACTCATTAGCAGGAGCCTTCCCCTTTCGCATAAGTGCATGAAACATTATTTTCCCGCCTTATCACCTTGCCCTTAGAATGATTCTTCAGACCTGTTCATTTCTAAGACTTACTATGACTCAACTTTATATAGAATTTTCTGTACAATACCATGGTTCGCAAACCATGGGTGGGTCTTGAAACAACTCTATCACCTACCCAAGGAAGGGACTAAAGCACCTTTGACTTCTACTAGCTTCACACTCCTCTTTCCACATTTTGTATAGATTTTACATCTGCTACAAAAGATAATACAACCTTGACTCAAAACTTAACAAAATTGATCCTAAGGACCCCATCCCAAGAGGCCCCCAACACAAGTTGGGTGACACACCCTAGAGTCACTCAGTTGATGCCTCTATCTTGGTGTGGAGGTCACTGAACTCCATCTTCAACACAACTATGTCAACAAAACCCTATACCACGACCTGTTGCACATCCTCTACCATCCTTTTTTTGATCAGGCCTTCCATTGCGAGGTGCATCATCCTTTGAGTGTGCTGGAGTGTCTTCAATTTTTCCTAGATTGACAGAGTAAGATAAATTTCTTCCTCTGTCCTGGCTCTATTTTGGCCTTTGAGACAACCTCTTTCGTTTTCAACTCCTTAATACGCATTTGAAGCTATTTTCCTTTTGTTAGGCAAGCGAAGCACTAGACTATCACCAAAGTGTGTGCAGTCACCTGAAGTTCATCAAACACTCACTACAGCTCCCTGATATATGTGCCAAGTTTTTGTAGGTTTGGTTCATCCTACAGATTTGTCCATAGTTCCATTACCTGCTTGAAGATCAATGTGCAACCTATGACAGCTGCTTCCAATGTGGCCATACCTTCTCTGATGGTTTCTCCACGTTGTTCCCTGACTTCTGGTGGAGTTGTTGGGTGCAATTTCAACTCGAGCTCTGATATCTTCATTTGGAATTCACAGGTTACTCGCCTGAGCTCATCCTTTGATTCTTTGACTACGGCACCGAACTTCCAAATTTTCATCATTGCTACAACATTGTTTGGGATGTGAAGTTCTTCCAGCATCTAACATGCCTGCATAATTCCTACTGTCAATCTCTAGCTTTGCGTGGCCAATTCTTCCTTTTCCTTTCGCGCATGAGCCTTTTCTCCAAAAATATGCTCATTATTCATCTTGACCTCAATGATAGCTGATAGTGTGCATTGCTTCCTGACCTTGAGCTCATTTGATCTTGAGCTCATGAAGGGTGTGTAGGGTCTGAATACGAAGTGTTGCTAAGTTGACACCCACACATTTTATCTTTCTGATCTGGGTGTTTTCTTCATCTGCTTCTATGTGCAGTGAACTGTCTGGTAAGGGAATAACTCAAAGGTCTAGAGTTCTATCTGTGTCAAGCACCGATGTGATCTCTTACTGCAGGCTCCTTGAATCTCGCTCGCCTGAATTCAACCAATTTGAATCTGCAACTCACACAAATCATTCTACACACTCCCTAGCGTTTGCATGTACTTCTACTCGAATTGTGTCCACAGCTCTATCGTTGTGTCACAGACATTGTCTCTGATCTCATCCATGTCCCCCTCAGTGAGGACCATTAGATCCGAATGTTCATGCTTGCTTGACTTTTGTTTCTTCCTGGGTCCAGAAATCATCTCCTTGGTCTGCTTTTGCAATTTAAAAGGAGTGCTTTGCTCCTCGTCACCACCTCCTTCCTCCTTAGAACCTTCCTTATCTATAGTATGTTGAGAAGAAAACTCCTAACCCTACAATGTGGCCTCTTTTGTGGGGTGCTCCTTGTCAGCAGCTGCCTCAGAAGGAGCTTCCTTCTTTTCCTATGTTTCTTTTTCTTGGGCTACTACCTGCTCAACCTCTTTCTTTCTCTGTGTTGCCTTCTCGTGAGAAGCAGCTTGCGTAACTTCCTTTTTCTTCTGCGCTGATGTGGCCTGCACAAAGAAAATTTACCTAGCCATGCTTTTTCCTGTACCGAGATCTGATGGTTGCCACCACTCTTGTGGCTATTTTCCCATGACTTCTTGTACATCTACATCTGTGACTAGGTACGACAACTTGTACCGTATTTTCATAGGATCTTTCCTTGCACGGATGGATATGTTATGAAAATATGTTTTAAACTTTGTGTAGGCCTAAATTACCTAACTGGGGTAGGTGACAACTGCTGATCACCATGTGAAGGTCCATCTCAACCAACACCCATAATATCTTTATCTCCATGACTCTCTTTGGGTCCTTCATTGCCCACACGAAGCGAACTTCGCCTGCCTCTGGTAATTCTGCATCATATGGAGGGAGCTGACTGTCTTCTGGTAATCTCTATGGGATGAGGGAAATAAACAATAGAAAACATGCATAGTGGAATTCCTTGCTATCATGCTATGTTTCAAGAAATTTCAACAAAAACTCTTTGCAGAGAAATTGTGCCCAGTTCTACTTATTCCCTTCACGCATCGTGTAGTCAAGGAAATGACTAATGTCAACACCTCATCTGCATGATACTTTCTCATAATCTTACAAGCCAAAATCTAGGCAGAAAACGGCACCACCTTATCGGTGATGGAACAGATAGAGTATACATGTGACTTCTTCACTAAGCCAAACTCACGCTTCATTCTATATGCAATTTGTTTTTCTTTACTCTTACTACAAACTCCTTAGCTGGATCCACCCCTTGGTAAGGAAACCTTCTAATATGGTGGATCAACATATCTGTGATGGGATGTGCTCTCCCACCCAGAGAAACCCATCATGCACTAGCGTAAGAAATTGTCATACGGACACCGTGTTAATAGTGGTTTGGCTAAAGTGTGGTACCCACAACATATTGAGCAACCTAGATTTCTTAACCCCTGTGACCCACTTCATACTCTCCAGTCACGTGACTTTGGCCTCCTCACAGTATATCTTCGCCAAATTTTTTTTTCTCCAAGTCCAGGAATTTCTCGTGGTCCGCTAGATCCCAATCCTCCATTTTCAATGCGGGAATGCATCCTAATAACGTGCCTTTAAATGGCACTTTCTCTGGGAAGGGTTCATATGGTTGTTTCGACTTGTCCATCTAACCTTTCTACTGGACCTCCGTAGGGTTCTTCCTTGGTAACTCCCTCATCGGTAGAGCCTATGGTTTCTTCTATTTCTCCTTAGCAGTGGATGGTTTAGGCCTAGGCAACCTTGGTGCCATAGGCACAGACGGTGTAGCTTCCATTACCGACAATTTTTCAGTGGATGCGACGTCAGAGACAGAGGCTTCAGATATAGTGACTTGCGGAGACAACAACCTCTGGGGGATTAGTCATTTTCTCAAGGAAGATCTTATGGCTCCACTTAGGCAAGTTTGTAAACTCTGGCTACGACAAAAGATCCTCCAAATCATTCTTAGACATATAAGGAGGGCAACAAATTTTTTGAAAGCAAAGTGTTTGACTATAGGCGAGCATGCTAGATTTATTGGGACCTTCAAATTCAAATCCGACCAATCCCTCCAATTTATGCTCATAAATGCATCTTTGGTGATAGATTGCTAAGGGTTTGCGCCATAAACACAACCTACCCACTCCTCCTGGCGCACTTCTGTCTCCCCTCAAGCAACCCCATTACTTCGTTTTCTCAATTGTCAGGGAGTGTAGTTTATAGTCCCATACTCCCTTGCAATTGCCTAAAGTACTAAGACTATCCTACCATCATGTAGTCATTACATAGGGGTAGGCTTCCCTTGATACAACTTCATACAACTTCGATTGACTTTTCCCAGAAATAATTCCCCATTTAGCTTCACAAGTTGAATTGCCCCACCATCTGTAATTTATTTGACTACATATGGTCCCAACTAGTGCATTTGAAACTTCCCAAGGAAATTCGTGAACTTGCTATCATGAAGTAAGACCAAATCATTCACCTTGAAGGTTTTCTACTTAATATGTCGATCTTGTCATGCCTTTGCATGCTCCTTTTGCACCTGTTGGTGAAATCCTGCTAAAAACCTATCTTCTTCTAACTCCAACAACTGCGTGAGGCATTCCTCCATAGTTTCATGGTCCACCATATTAGTTAATGTTGTAATTCACAAGATCGACACAGTATACTCCATAGGCATCACAACCTTTATCCCATAGACCGGCGTAAATGGGGTTTGTCTAGTCAACTTCTTACACATCATCCTATATGCCCATAGGACTGCTCGCATGCACACATCCTAGTCATTCTTCTATGCGTTGCAAACCTTTGTTAATGCATTCTCCAAGATTTTATTGAATTCTTGAATCATACCATTTTCCTGAGGATTATAGGGCATACTCTTTTGATGATAAACCTGTAATTCTTCAAGCATCATGACAATAGTTTCACTTAGAAAGTGTGTACCCCTATCTCTCATCAATATCTTAGGACACCCAAACCTTGTTAAGGCATATTCAAACAGGAACTTCGCGGCTATTGTAGTGCTATCATCCTTCATCAGTTGTGCTTCTTCCCACCTCGCCAAGTATTCAGTCACAGTAATAATATACCGCACAACAGTCTTTTTCCCTGGTGGCTGTATTTGACCCACAAATTCAATCACCAATTTATCAAACACCTATAATGAAATCTAAGGGTTTGAAGGAAATTCATCCCTTCGCAATGGATTTTTGTTCTACTGACATGCATCAGATGCCCTATAATATGCCTTAGAATCCTTATGTATTGTCGACCACCAAAACCACACGCAAAAAATCTTCTCTTCTATTGCTCTGCCTACATAGTGTCCTCCCACCACTCCTCCATGTGATTTGGTGAGGATTTTCGATGGTTCAAATTTTGGAACATATCAATGGAGTATTTCATTAGTGCCCATCTTATATAAGTGTCCCACAATCACAAAAAAGTCAGTTGTGTGGACCACCAACTCCTTTTTTTGCTATGTAGAGTATCATTCCAGGGCCGTTCCAATAGTAAAAAATTAAATATATCAGCAAACTAATCATCTGTGACCCGTACAACAAAGAATTGCGCATCCAACAACCCTTCTTCCAAACTAGCTAGTTCTTCCTCTGTCTTAATCTGGGATAAGTGATGTGGTGCCGCATTCAACCATCCAGGATTTACAATCACTTCAAAATCATATTCTCGAAACAACAATAATCATCTATAGATCTCCCCCCCAACAAAAGCTTGTTGACCAGGTACTTGAGAGCGGAGTAATCTATATACCTTTTGAAATGCATGCCTAACAAGTAATGTCAAAAGTTCTATATTGCGTAGACCACCACCAAACTTTCACACTCTATTGTTGGATAGTTTTGTTCCACCTTAGATAATTTTTGACTTGCGAAGGCTATAGGGCTATCTGTCTCTCCTTCACCTAGTTGGGTCAATATCTCACCCAAAGCAATACAAGAGGCATCCATGTGAACATGAAATTCTTTCTTCCAATCAGGGAATACTAAAATCAGCGTAGTCACCATGTTTTCCTTCAATACATCCAGACTACGCTAACACTCTTAATCCTAGCATAAAGTTGTGTCCTTCTTCTGTAACTTCTACATTGGCACATTTATTTGTCATACACCTTGATAAACCTTCTATAGTAGCTGGTGTTGCCCAATGTTGCGCGCAACTTCTTTACAGTCTTCAGAGTGTCTAAATTCACAATCACAACTATCTTTGTAGGGTCTACCAATAGTCCCAGCTTATAGACCACATGGCCCAACAATATCCCATAAGGCAAGCAAAAGATACATTTCTTTAAATTTAGAGAAATCCAATATCTACGACATGTATCCAACATAAGGTGTACACTTGCACCGTGGTGCTTAACTAATCCAAACACAGTCCAATCATCAAAATAGACTTTTAAGAATTTATGGATGAATTCTTTGAACACAGAAATTACAACCCTTGAAAAGATCGTAGGCGCATTCTTCAGTTTGAATGGCATCATTGTGCATTGGAAGCATCCCCACTCCATTGCAAAGGTCATCTTACTGCGATCCTCCAACGCGATCTTAATCCGATGGTATCTTGAGAATCCATTAGTGAATGAATAAGCTTCTTGTCCACCAACATTCTCCAAAATTTCATCTGTAAATGGCATTGGAAATGGGTCATGAACACATGAATCATTGAGCTTTCTCAGGTCTACTGTTATTTTTATTTGACCCTGCTGCTTCATATCTTGAACGACCATAGGGCTTACCCAATCAGATTCGTCTACTGGCTCAATAATTCCTACTTCTAGCATTTTGTCTAGCTCTTTGTGCACCTTTTCCTTATACTTGGGATTCAACTGGTAAGGTCTCTTTTTCATGGCATTCACATTGGGCTTTAAATTTATCTTCATCACTCCTAGATCCCCTATTATTCCCTTCAGGTCTAAAAACTTGGTGGGAAACAAGTCTTGGTACTCGCACAACAGATTCACAACTTTATCAACTATATCTTCATCCCTACAATTTCCTATCTTTGAAAACTTAGGCTACGGGTCAGATCCAATGTTTACTTTCCTGGTCTACAACGGTTCAGATATATTAGGGTTCTTTTCTTTAGGTCCTTCAGCCTCGTTATGTCCTTTAGTCTCTAGAATATTGATTTTTCAAGGATCATGATGAGCACCAGTATTACGACAAGGATGCTGCAACTCCTAGGCTACCATCTTTACTTATCAACCTGGGGTTCATACAAACTTGGAGGTGATAGTGCCGTATGCACAAGTAAAGTGATGGTCCTACCTGTTGTCACTATTTAGCCAGTGAGAGACCATTGATGTTCCAAGCCAGACTTCAATAGGGTCAGAAGAATCTTGATTATTTGATGGAAGAAGGGCAATCCTACTCTAAGATAGCTACTCTACTGTAGTAACGAAAAAAAACATGTAATGCTAAATCACACCATACCCTAATTAACCATTTAAGCAGTTATGCTAAGCAAAATTTATAAATAAACACTAAACAAACACTGCTATCTAAGTTGTAGAAGTAAAAAGCATCAAACCATACTAATGTGCAAGCAAAAAGCTAAACTAAATCTGTTTTCACTTTTTTGGTTTTTTTGGGCAAAATCAAGTATGCAAACTATTTGTTCTTGTGGATGTGAGGGTGGGTGGAAGGTGTTTGAGGATGGGTAGAAGGTTTATGAAGTGGTTGGATGGTGTGGAGGGGTCCTAGGAGGATTTTTGTGACTTCATAGAGGTTTCCCATCAATTTTGCCTCAAAACAGGCCATTTCAGGAAAACCTACAGGATGTACTAGAAACCTACAAGATGATCCTGTAGGAATTACAGGAAACCTACAGGATACAGCCGAGAGCTAATTTTTGAGGTGCTGGAGGTGTTGGGAAGCTTGGGAAAGGTGTGTGATGTGTGGAATGCGGTGTTAGAAGGTTTAGGAGCACTCAGGGGTCAATATCCAAGATAAGAGATGGCTAGGTTAGCTTAATGTATCTAGGGGAATTTCAATGAAAAATGATGAAAAACTAGTGAAGGTGATGGTGAATAACGAGATGGCTAAGGTGGGTGAAGTAGAATGTGGTTGTTGGTGATGAAGTTTGGGTCTCCTCCCGATGTAGTTGCTCTTCTTAAAAAATATGTGTCTTCCAAGAACTATGGAACAAGATACATTTTAATAAACTAGAAAAGCACGAATCAATTGCCAGTATTATTCATGAAGAAAGTTGTTGGAGGGAATGAAAGCATGACTAAGATCTTATTGCAGAAATGCAGATGGAAAAGGATGAAAATGAAATCTACCTTGCAACATGAACCTAATATTGAATCAAAGACAACAAACTCTAAAGCTCATTCAATAACTAGAAATCTGTGTTTTTGGGGTTGTTGAAGGGTCCCTTCCTCAAGTCAAGGTCCCAAAGGGAGGAAGTAAGGCCGAGACACCTGCTGAAAACCTTGTGGTTATCCTTTTCTACTTGTTAACTTTCTACTTGAAAGAAGGCACAAATGGAAGAAAACTATCACACAACCAATCTAATATATACTGTGGTAATGGAAATGCATCTACTAAGCAAATGAACAATTAAGCTATGAATTTATACTAGCATACACGTACAATAAAGAGGAGCCTTGGCTACTAGGGTTGGGACCTAACCCAAGAGCTTCAACCCTTTGAGTTAACTCAGTGCTGGCTCAAAACAAAACTCATTCTTATTACCAAAAATATGGATTACATAAAAAATTGCACAAGTCTTGCAACTTGAAAATAAAGTAGGGTTTTTCAATCAAAAATCTAAATCCTACTGAGGTCCTAGGCCTCTCTACTTATACATTTGAAGTCTCCAATGACCTTAAAATTAGGAAGGCTCAGCTCCCAAAATCGAGACAAACTAGTGCTTTGTCTTTCACTTTCTCAACTACCTTCTAGTCCTCATGATTTGGCTATTTGCACTTTGAACTAATGGAGGAATATTTGAATGAAGGGGTAGTAAATGAGGAGGATTTACCTCATATAATCCCTCTCCCTTGTCCCATTCAATTTTTGACTTTAATCTTTGCAAAAATTCCTTTCTTTTATCCTTTAATCATGCATTAAATGCACATTAGACCACAAAGCAAAATATCCAACTCTGCCTCATCTCATAAACAAAATATAATCAAAATTATGTAATAAGTTACGAGAATAAGTGGTTTTACTAAGATAGGAGGCAAATTAAGGCCCATATAATTACCCAATGATGAGGCTCATCATCATCCCCCTATTGAAAGTGTTGTGCATCCTTTGAGCAACTTAGTCAATATCCATATCCTTCATGGCTATGGTAGCCTCTCTGACATCCCATGACTCCGCTGTGATCTTCTATTCTTGTTCATAGAAGCCTACTTTCTTTTCTACTTCTTCCCACTACCTCTTTTGTTCTTCTTCCTTTCTCCCTTCTAGCATCCTTGAGTAGTGGTGGACTGAGTTTTAGGCCTATCCAATTGACCTTCAACCTTTGCATAGATTCCTTATCCACAGGTCTCTTGTTGAGTGCCTCTCTCAACCTTTAAGGGGAGTTATATTCTCTTATCTTTAAGCTATGTGGCAGTGTGTTCCATCTCATTAGGCAAGCATGTATACTATCATCTCCTAGGAACCTAAATAGGTCCTCAAAATGTGAAATTTCTTGCTCTTGGGTAGCAAGATATCTAGGTGCCAGCTGAGGATAATTTGCAATCAAATTATGGATATTGATGAGGGCCATGGGATTTGATTGTTCAACTCTTATCAAAAGAGGTTGAATTTTCTCTTTGACTAATAACCTTTTCATCTCTATAGCTCTTGACTCCTCATGGTTCATCCATGATGCCAAAGCCATTAACTGTAGATCTCCTAGCTTGGCATTAGGGTCCCAAACATTCATGTCTATGAGGGCCATGTTGTGCAAATAAAACTCAGCCATTTTGGCCCTATCCTCTAGTGTACATTGATCACAAAATTCAATAAATTGCCTGTAGTCCTGAAATGGCATTGTTCCCCTCTATGCTAGTGTATTAATCTAAAACTACAGCCATTGTTCTTTGACGAAAAGAGAATAGGATTTAGTTGGAATATTACACTAGATTACCTCCAAGGAGAGGCTAGCCATACATTCTAGTTGGTTCTCTCTTTCCTGCAGTTGTACCCTCAACCATGCATTTTCTCTCTCAAGTTGATTTCTCATTATAGCTTCTTTGTCCCTTAAGACACTTAGCTCTCTGCCCATTTCTTTGAGTTTCTCTTCCATGTGCCCAATGTCTTCCATCCGCTTTGATTTGAAAATCTACATCCATCGGTGGGTTCTGGCCCTCTCCTTCTCAAGCTCAAAGAATAGTGGGATGGTAAATTTTTGAGGTATTAACCTGTCTCCTTTAATAAACCAATAATAGGAGTCCATGTTACATTGGGGGTTGGGTTCCTTTGTCACTGGGTCTTCCTCTTTAGCTTCTTGCTGCTCCCATACCTTTCTTTCCAATTTTTGTGCCTCCTGTAGATTCAGTAGAGGATCCTGTAGGACTATTTTTGCTTCCTATAGATTTTGATATGGATCGTATAGGATTGCCTTACCCTTTGAGGAAGTTGGTCTAGTTGTAGGGGAAGGAATTTTGTCTTTTTGTGTAGGGGAATCTTCAATCTCAATAAGAATTTTTGTTGATGTTTGTGGCTTCCCCTGTTTTATTCTTATGTTCATTCTTGTTTTGAAATATAGTGGGGTTTGACTCCTTCTTTTTCCTTTTTTCTTGACTGGGGTGCTGAGAGCAGTGAGGGTAGCTGTTGCCTCTCTCTCAGTGGCCTCTGGAGACCCCCCTAGTTGACTCCTCCTTATGTTCTTTATCATCCTCCTTCTCTACTCCCTCTTCTTCTTCAACTTCATCATGTTGCTCTATGTCAAATCCTTCTTCATCCATCTCATTCTTATCTTGCTTTGTATCTTCCTCTTCCTATTTTAGCTCCTCTTCACTAATAGTAGGACTAACATCATAAGTGAGGACTTTGATGTCATCCTCTGCTAGAAGGTATCTGAATACTTACCATGTTATAGGAGTTCTGAGGTTTTGGAGGGCATCATCAGTGAGGATCCTAATCAACCCATGGTGAGCCAATTGTTGGGAATTCCTTTCCTTCGCTTTGTTTCTCAAGTCTATGAGTGATTATAGCAAGTGTTGTCATTATGATACAGGTATGATACAAGTGTTGTCCTTGATGGAAACTCACTCAGATGACAGATCATAGTTCAGGTTCACAGAATGAATGAAAAAGGTGCATATGTGTATAGATGCAGGTTCGCATACCAAAAGGCGCATATGTGTATACATGCACTTTCACGCAAGGAAAAGCACGTACATGTTGGAAAGCTTGGTTTTGGTTTGTGGTATTTGGTCCTTGGTATTTTGACCCATGGTATTGGTCCAAGCTATCTTGTTTGAAATGTTGACCCCAGGTATTGGGTCTAAGGTATTGGCTCTACGTGGTTTTGGACCATGATATTGAGAGAGGCCTAAACCTATATAAGGAGGAGAAGATCATTAGGCCAAGGTTTGTAAGGGGTGCAAGTATTGAATATCTAATGAAGTGTGAGATCCAGTATGCTCGTTATGGGTTTTAATGCTTTACTTGATCTGAAGCAAGGATGCACCTATGAGGATGATGATGGATGATGGATTGGGATCTTAAGGCTTGGAATGTATTATGTAGTTTGATCATGCATAATCTAGATTTGATTTACTGACGCATATTTTATTGTATAAATGTTATGATCTGGGTATGTCTGATTTTTGGGGTATCTGCAAATGTAGAAATTTTGAATAATGTGACACTTATTCACAGAGATTATCCTGATTATACACTATTGCCGAATGCATGCATAATACATAACCTCCTCTACCATTGATCATCAATTTTGCAGAATCAAAAACATTCGCATGCGCACATTGAAACATCAATCACACATATCAACACAATATATCACGGGGAAAGCATACAACTGAAAACCCCCAACTATCTGTATATTATATTGATTGAGAACATGTAACAATACATAGTACAATACTCCTTGCAAGTACTCAGTACTATCTCCACCTGTTACACACAAACTAGCTCAAATTTGAATCAATGACAGGTTCAAATCTCCTCCGCTGCTTGCCTACCTCCACTGCGCAATCCTGCATGAGAATAGATGATAATGGCTTATCCAAACTTGTATTCCCTTTTCCTATACCATGCAATCCTCATTGGCAATACTCAATCCATTGGTTGTGCAAATCTCATGCACAACTATAGTCACCACTGACAGTTGTCTTGCCCTTTCAATCACCTCTAACACTTGTCTCGACTGAACTATCCATGCACTAAGTTAACTGATGTATTCTTTAGTTGATTTATGAGTTAATAATTAGTGAATTAATCAATAATTAATTCACACCACTCATCACTAGTGTATTTGTTAGTTAGACTAAATACAACTAGTTCAACTAAGTCAAACTGAACACAACTCAATCAACTCCACCAAACTCAATCACTGAGTTCTAACTAAAGTCCATCATGCAATAGCTCAACTAACCCATAGGAAAAGCGTATTTCCTTCTGGCAGTTGCATGTGCCACATCCGTAGCTTGAACTGAAGTGTTGCAAGAGGATAAGATAATGTTTATAGTCCAAATATTATTAAGAGCTAATAATATTCGACTGTTCTATTTTTGACTGGCGGTCTAAAAATAGACCTCGCCCATATGTCTAAAAATAGAGGTCCATCTATTTTTACCAACATGACCAATCATCCATAAATAGAATCCTGCAACTCATAGACCATGATCCATATGTCTAAAAATAAACATAGTCTAAAAATAGACTTTGCGCCAAAAATAGCCTGCGGGCTCACTTAGTGAAGGCGACTTCTTTTCACTAAGCTCCATCTTCTTGTTGCATTTTCAACATCTATGGCCATTGTTATACATTTGGTGCCAAATTACATTTGTATCCTATATCAGTGTAACATTTGTCTTAGATTTGTGGCGAGAATTTGATCTGTGGTGAGCATTTGATCTATACAGAAGTATATTTCATGACAATCTATGGCAAGGAAGAACCTTTGATCCCTGGTGAGGGTGAATTTAGATCTACGGCGAGGGTGAATTCTCATTTATAGTTCATGTATATTGTTAGCCTCCTGCTCATAGCAGGTAATCATCTTTCATGATCGACATTTCTACATGCCAAATATGTCATACTTTGCAGGCTGCATTGTTCCATATTTGCTACTGAGGCCAAGGAAGTGTCCATGAGAGTGTGCTAGTCTAAGTGCCTCTACTGCATTCCAATTTTGATGAGTTATTCCATTTTTGAAGAATTTTTAGTTAAAGGGAGGTCCAAACAGCTTAATCTTGGTCTCCCTAGGTTTCAATTTCCTGTTATAGAATATAGAGAATCATTATCTGTCCAAACAGTTTAAGCTTGGCAGATTACTAGCTAGGTAGAGAATAAGGATGCTCAACAGCCTAACCTGAGCCCCTGGATGAAATAAGTATACATGTAGATAGGAGGCCAGTTAAAAGAAAAAGTTGAAAAGTTGGGTTTGCTAATTCAAGTGCACCCAAACCAAAAGAAGAAAAAATGTTAGGTGTATTAGGCTGGGTAGGTAGTTTGAGGTTGCAGAAGCAAATTGGTAATCACTTGTGGTCTTGTCAAGAAGGACTCATATCACTTATGGCATTGGCACCATGGCAGTTGTTTGGTGGTACAACAAGGGAGCATGACTAACTTCCCCTTCTCATTTCCTCAAAAATCATTTACTAACATCCCCTTGAGGACCTTGGGATCTGCCCAACCAGTCTTGTTTTCACTCCATCCTTGTCAAAAAACCAAGTTGACATCTGAATGGACTAAGTGAAAAGAAGCCACATTTCTTGTGTAAAATTAATCTTTACACAATCCATCATTTCCCTTACATTTCCATTTCACCAAGTCATATTAATTGCTAATTTTATTATGTAACTCCCTATCTATCTCCCCTTCCCCTACTAAAACTATGTTAAACAACTCCCCTGTATACTTATCCCCTCCCCGTGGTTGAACAATAACCATAGAGTATCCCTTGGGAATTACTAAGTTTGCCTGAAATTTAGTAAGAATCCTCCTTTGTATTTAAAAACCATCTTTTAATGCCTTTGGACTCCTTCCATTGCATAAAAGCCTCCCTACGATCTCATGTTTTCCCTTTTCCCCCTCTCAAAAACCCACTTTCCTAAAGTTTCCCCCCCCGCCAAAAATAAATAATCAATAAAGGCGCCGTGGGCCCCGTCCCTATCCTTCGGCCGCCTTACCTGTCGCATCGGCCGTCTGATTACTCACGCCCTAAGATCTACGGTGGGCGGGTCTTTTCCTGCCCCAATGTGGCGAGGGTTAGCGTCCAGGAGATGGGTGGATTTCCCGTCGTACTCCCGGCACGCGTTGCCCTCCCGGATGTGGCGAAGCTACCTCCTCCAAAACCACTTCTGCACAAAAGCGGTGCGCCTAAAACTGCATACCACTTCCCTCTGCGTGACTTAAGCACCATGTCACCCCACCATGTCACCCTACCGCTTCCTCGCTGCGTGACGTAAGCACCATGTCACCCCACCACGTCACCCTACCGCTTCCCCTTGCGTGACGTAAGCAGCACGTCACCCTCCCATGTCATCCTGCCACGTCACCCTCCCACGTCACCCTGCCATGCTACCCTGCCACGTCACCATGCTGATGTCATCCGTCGTACTGGGTCCCATTGCTGACGTCATCCGTCGTACCACTGATGTCATCCGTCATACCGCTGACATCATCCGCCGAAAGAAAAGCGCGCAAAGTGCAAATCGATGCTTAGGAGGCCCGGAATCAAAATCTGAGGCAGTTTTCGATGCGCGATTAGTGCTAATCGCGCATCGCTAAGAAAAATAGTCCAAAATGGAAAAGCCTCATTTTGCAGTAGTTGTTTTTGCCTCGAAAGGGCAGAAAAGGGGCGATTTGACAGTTTCAAGCATATCAGAGGAAGGAGGAAGCCCATATTCAATTAAAGAGTATAAGTGAAGTGGCAAAGTGTATCAGATCGATAATAAGAAAGCGGTGAAGCCACCTAAGGCTCTCAGGTCACAGTGAATGCACATTAAAGCCACTCAAGAGCAGTGGAACAGAGACTAATGCACAGTTATGGTGAATGGCCAGCGCATCACAGCAAAGGATAGATAGCCTCATTTTTTGAAGCAGCTGCCCCCAGCGCAGCATTAGATAGATATTTTTACATTACTTGCAAGAGAAGTTAGGTTAACTGCATTTATTTCCTCAGATCTTCTAGAACATCTTTTTTGTAGATATTTTGCCTATAAATACAACCCTAAACAATGTGATTGGGGTTGGTGGGTTGTTGGTTGATCTCTCATTTGAGATTTGCGCTGTAAATATTAAGAATTTCTGTAATCAAAGATTGTTGGAATGTTTGCATTTGAACTTGCTGGTTTTTCTTTTAATGGCTGAAGAACATATTATGGAATTCTCGTGCTTGCTCACACTCCAATAAGTCTTTCCTCCCTCTGTTTATTAGTTTATACGTAGCTGTATCATTATATATATCATAATCTAAGTTGCAGGAAAAAGGAATAGATCAGAACTGGTTTTCATGCCCTCTGTGCTCAATTCTTGTAACTTCTCTATGTTTTCCTCTGAACCAGTGATGAATATGCATTTTTAATTAAACATGTTTAAGTTGTTTCCATCACATATGAATGTTGTCTAGGAATTCTTCATTGCCCTAGTTAGCCTTCATCCATTTTCCCTCTTTGGCTGGATGAGAGATCCTTAATTGCCTCTCATCCCCTGACCTCTTCATCCTTGTTCCAACATAAATCATTGTGCCATGTGTAGCTATCCTGCTCCATATTCCCCTCTTCTACCAAAGAAAACACACCCTCTAGTTCACATTCATTGACTCCATGCCCAATGGTTTGAACTTCTTACACTTTGCATGCCAACTCTGCTTTATTAGATCAACCATCCCATCAAACCAAATCAAAACCCATGTGTGTCATATCTAGCCTAAAATCATTCCTTAAACAAAGCTAAATCCTAAAGAGAGAGCCCTCTCTGACTGCTGGTAGGCTAGGACTTGCAGTCCAAAGCTTGGTTTATGGTTACCTCGGCCGTATTCCCGTAGGAGTCAAAGGGAAAAACCTGAGTGATAACATAATGGTGACTCTGCTAGGGAACATCATCTTTTCATCACCCTAAATCCCCATTTTTGATCAGTTTGCCTTTCGAATAAATCTTAAACTTGTTTTGAAAATTCCCCCAAAAAAAAAAAAAAATCTCAAAAAATCTCAAAAATATTTTGTTTCTTATTGCATATTAAGTCCTGATCTGTGCGGTGGATAGAGATTAGGCCCTTCAAAGTTAATTTACCTATCCACCTGGCGACTCCACATAATCCTCATAAAAAAGCTTCACTGGAGAAATGAACCCAAGAGAAATATATGAGCAGATCAGGCTTTTGACTTGGATTACTATCCAAGAGGTCATGTTCTTTATCTTCCATAAAATTTTGTTGTGTATATTTTATTTTAAAAACGATTTTCATGATTTTCCTTTTGAAAATGTTGTTGAAAAGCCTCCTTGCACATTAGAACAACAGCCTTTATATGTTGTTGAAAATCATCATACTGCCAAGGAGGAAACAAATGTCAAAGCCAATCATTCTATCCTTGTTCATATCGAGCCCATTCAGCCAATCCCTGTACATAATCCCATGCCTCGTAAGGTTCCTAACAAATATAAGCCTCTTGTTTTGCCTCCTGTGCTTAATCCTCTGCCCAAAAATCATCCTGAGCATCTCCCAAGATTTGATGGAGAAAATGGTATTACTGCGCAAAAACATATCCAAGCCTTTGAAGACTATCTTAATATATTTTAAGTGGAGGACGAGGATGTTATTATCAGGCTGTTTGCTCTTTATTTGGAAAGCGAAGTTAGGACTTGGTTTAAAACATTGCCTGAGGCTAGAATTTCTTATCTTCAACAATTTTCCAAACTCTTCCTTGATAGATGGATGATTAAACTTAATTTCCTCTTGCTCATTGAAGAATATAATCAGTTAAAAAGAAGTCCAAATGAATCTGTTCAGCAATTTCATGATCGATTCAATCAAGTTTATCATTCTCTGCCTTTGAATGTTAGACCTCCCCCTGATTTAGCTCTATTGCATTATCCAAGAGCTTTTGACCCAGAAATAGAATTCCGTTTAAGAGAAAGGAGCCCATCCACTATGAAACAAATGCAGGACATGGTAGTGGACATAGAGGCAAATTTGAAGATCGGGGAAGAAAAGCGCAAAGCAGAGCAAGAAGAAAAACTTCATGGTTTGTTACAAAAGTCAGAGGAAATGATCACAATGAAAGTGGAATTTTTAGAGCACCAGAACACATCTGTTTTGCAAGAGGAAAGTAATGACATTCATGAACAAACCTACCACACGACAGATGACATATTCGTACAGTCATACATGATGGATCAATCTCCTTATATACTACATGAATATAACAGCTTCTCTTCCTGTAACTGCTTGCCAAAATACGATGAGTATGATGATGATGATGAGCCTAATGACCAAATCAGCCTTGCAGAGGAGTCAGAGCCTATTTTGGCAGAAAGTGAAGTTCAGGCTCAGTAGCTTGAATGCAATGATCACCGTGCCCATTTCAGCTATGAAGTAAAGGAGGAAAGCACAGAAAATTTTGATTTCAGTGAAGGAACTTTACCTTCCAGTGGAGATTCTTTTCAATTTATTATGGATAACTATCATGTTGTTAATAAGCAAGTATCAAGAAGTGTTGATATTGATCATTTGGAGGAAGTCCAAATCACTGTTCAAAATATATTTCCTCTAGTTTTGCAGCCCCAAAGAGCCATTGAATATCAAATTGAGGAAGATTAGAAAGTGGTTGTTCGTGACCAAGTGATGCAAGTGGATCCCCTACCTCTTTGTTTTCAGCCATCTGAGTTTTTCGAAGAAGAAGAGGAGCAACCTGCATAGATAAGTCAAGGGCCATATGAGCCTACTTGTAATAAATTGCAAATAGTAGTTCATGTTGTATATGATTCATGTGCTGATATGGTGTATGATGAAGTAAAGAAGTGCTCTTCTCCATTAGCAAGCTATGTGCCTCAATATCAAAGTGTTGATGATATCCAGTTTCCAAGGCATGATAGTGATCCCAAATTTTTGTACAGTTCTTCAATTCATCCCAGCAATGATGTATATATGTTGCAAGACCCTTTTGTACAGTTTCTTGTTTCAGCAAAGAAGGTCAACAGTTTTCTGATCTTCTCAAAGATTAACAAAGCCATATCAGATTGCAAGATTTCAGTTTTTTTCGCCAGCAAGCACAAGCAGCAAAGCTCGTTCATGCTTATAATACTTAAGTGGCTGCATTGGTTATTTCATTTCACCTAACAACAAAGTAAGCGTTGGTTAGAGTAGGTAGGTAGGATTTCAATTTTCTGCTTGGATAGCAAGCTTGTTGTAGTTGAAGCCCAAAGTGAAGGCCCTAAGCTCTTCAAGTTTGCTGTCATGTTCATAAATAAAGCAGCTAGCAAAGGGAAGTTTTGCAGAGTACAACAACAATTGAAGATTAATGCATTCTGACCTGCTATTCTTGACTTTCCACAAGGAAAAGTCATCCCCAAGTGGAGCCACTGTTAGCCTCCTACTCATAGCAGGTATTCATCTTTCATGATCGACATTTCTACATGCCAAATATGTCATACTTTGTAGGCTGCATTGTTCCATATTTTCCACTGAGGCCAAAGAAGTGTCCATGAGAGTGTGCTAGTCTAAGTGCCTCTACTGCATTCCAATTTTGATGAGTTATTCCATTTTTGAAGAATTTTTAGTTAAAGGGAGGTCCAAACAGCTTAATCTTGGTCTCCCTAGGTTTCAATTTCCTGTTGTAGAATATAGAGAATCATTATCTGTCCAAACAGTTTAAGCTTGGCAGATTACTAGCTAGGTAGAGAATAAGGGTGCTCAATAGCCTAACCTGAGCCCCTGGATGAAATAAGTATAGATGTAGACAGGAGGCTAGTTAAAAGAAAAAGTTGAAAAGCTGGGTTTGCTAATTCAAGTGCACCCAAACCAAAAGAAGAAAAAATGTTAGGTGTATTAGGCTGGGTAGGTAGTTTGAGGTTGCAGAAGCAGATTGGTAATCACTTGTGGTCTTGTCAAGAAGGACTCATATCACTTATGGCATTGGCACCATGGCAGTTGTTTGGTGGTACAACAAGGGAGCATGACTAACTTCCCCTTCTCATTTCCTCAGAAATCATTTACTAACATCCCCTTGAGGACCTTGGGATCTGCCCAATCAGTCCTGTTTTCACTCCATCGTTGTCAAAAAACCAAGTTGACATCTGAGTGGACTAAGTGAAAAGAAGCCACATTTCTTGTGTACAATTAATCTTTACACAACCCATCATTTCCCTTACATTTCCATTTCACCAAGTCATATTAATTACTAATTTTATTATGTAACTCCCTATCTATCTCCCCTTCCCCTACTAAAACTATGTTAAACAACTCCCCTATATACTTATCCCCTCCCGTGGTTGAACAATAACCATAGAGTATCCCTTGGGAATTACTAAGTTTGCCTGAAATTTAGTAAGAACCCTCCTTTGTCTTTAAAAACCGTCTTTCAATGCCTTTGGACTCCTTCCATGGCATAAAAGCTTCCCTCCGATCTCATGTTTTCCCTTTTCCCCCTCTCAAAAACCCACTTTCCTAAGGCTCCGCCCCCCCGCCGAAAATAAATAATCAATAAAGGCGCCGTGGGCCCCGTCCCTATCCTTCGGCCGCCTTACCTGTCCTGCCGGTCGTCTGATTACCCGCGCCCTAAGATCTACGGTGAGTGGGTCTTTTCCTGCCCCAATGTACCGAGGGTTAGCGTCCAGGAGATGGGCGGTTTTCCCGTCATACTCCTGCCACGCGTCGCCCTCCCGGCTATGGCGGAGCCCCCTCCTCCAAAACCGCTTCTGCACAAAAGCAGTGCACCTAAAACCGCATATCGCTTCCCCCCTGCGTGACATAAGCACCACGTCACCCCACCACGTTACACTACTGCTTCCCCCCTGCGTGACGTAAGCACCATGTCACCCCACTATGTCACCCTACTGCTTCCCCTTGCGTGACATAAGCAGCACGTCACCCTGCCATGTCACCTTGCCACGTCACCATGCTGACGTCATCTACCGTACTGGGTCCCATTGCTAACATCATGCTGACGTCATCCGCCGTACCGCTAATGTCATGCTGATGTCATATGTCGAAAGAAAAGCGTGCAAAGTGCAAATCGATGCTTAGGAGGCCTGGAATCAAAATCTGAGGCAGTTTTCGATGTGCGATTAGCGCTTAGAACTAATCGCACATCGCTAAGAAAAATAGGCCAAAATGGAAAAGCCTCATTTTGTAGCAGTTGTTTTTGCCTAGAAAGGGCAGAAAAGGGGCGATTTAACAGTTTCAAGCATATCAGAGGAAAGATGAAGCCCAGATTCAATTAAAGAGTATCAGTGAAGTGGCAAAGGCTATCAGATCGACAATAAGAAAGTGGTGAAGCCACGTAAGGCTCTCAAGTCACAATGAATGCACATTAAAGCCACTCAAGAGCAGTGGAACAGAGACCAATGCGTAGTTATGGTGAATGGCCAGTGCATAACAGCAAAGGAAAGATAGCCTCATTTTTTGAAGTAGCTGCCCCCAGCGCAACATTAGATAGATATTTTTACATTACTTGCAAGAGAAGTTAGGTTAACAGCATTTATTTCCTCAGATCTTCCTGCAGATCTTTTTTGTAGATATTTTGCCTATAAATAC
The DNA here is from genome assembly GCA_000404065.3 of Pinus taeda. NCBI lineage: Eukaryota > Viridiplantae > Streptophyta > Pinopsida > Pinales > Pinaceae > Pinus > Pinus taeda. Next base: position 295,227 of record APFE031385988.1, read on the forward strand.
AGCTCTGAACAATGTGATTGGGGTTGGTGGGTTGTTGGTTGATCTCTCATTTGAGATTTGCGCTGTAAATATTAAGAATTACGCGATAGGTAGTAATGTTGTGGATTACGCGATTTCTGACACCCATGTTCTCAAACATATTGCAAACTTTGTGCTTCTTAACTATTTGTGTCTGAATCTAACCACATGTCTCTATCCTTAACCCTCAATCTTGTTATGCATACCAACCACATACAGGAGACCAGTGTAAGTCAAAGGCACACTCGTTTCAATAGAAGTAATGTAGACCTCTTCTTAAATGATTTTAAAAGGGATTTAGGCTTTCTGACTTATAATAATAACATTGATCAAATTTATTACAATTTTACTACTACCCTTTCCACTACTGTTAACAAGTTTTCTATTGAGGTATCATATAAAAAGAATAATAGAACTTCCAACACTTGGTATGATAAGGACAGGAAAATGGTTAGGAAAGTGATTAGAGATGATCCTAATGAAATTATAAAGCTCTGAAATATAAGTACATGCAAAGCTCTTATCAAAAGGAAGAAGAGGTCCTATATTAATAAGAGACAATAGCATATTCTTCACCTTTCTAAAGTAGCTCCTAGAAATTTTTGGTGGAATGTGCTTGTTCGCAAAACAAAATATAATCGTTTGATCCCCTTAGAGAATTGGGACATCTATCCTAAGAAGATGACTCCTTGAACACCATGGACATCATCTTAAACACTTTATTAGGAGGATATGTTTTCTTTAGAAGATGTAGATATTTTGATTAAAAATACCGCTAATGAAAAAGCTAAAGATATTGAAGGATACCAAGCTAAAATATTTAAAATGGGAAGGTATATCCTCATCCCTCATCTCCACAAGCTTCTAAATTTGGTGTTAAAGCATGGATTCCCTAATATTTGGATGCAAAGCCTTATTGTGCCTATCTTTAAAAGTGGAGACGAAAAATGTTCCCTCTAACTATAAGACCATTATGATTAACCACATCTTAGGAAAACTATATGGGCTCATTTTCGAAAAGGAAGATTAGCCTTGGGCTTGAAAGGCATGGTAAAAGACCTAAAGCGCAAGAAGGTTTTAGGAGATGTCACTCGACTATCAATCGTCTTGTCACTCTTAGGATCATTGTTGAGGAATGTCACAATAGTAAAACTAATCTCTTCTATTGTTTTGTTTACTTTAGAAAATATTTCGACATTGTTCCTTGGGATAAGCTATGGAAACGATTTGAATAGACAATAGTTCCTCTTGAGTTGGGGATTGTTTTGATTCATCTTTACGATATTGTTGTTTCCAAACTTAATACCAATGAAGGGTGGTCTACAAATATTAAATGCAATAGCAGGGTTAATCAAGGGTGCTCCCTATCCCCTACCCTTTTTGGCATTTACATCGATAAGGTAGAGGAATGTTTGGAAACTATGGCTTGCAATGGGACCGAGCTTGCTGGTATAATCATTACTCTTCTCCTTTATGCCGACGATATCATTATTCTTGCTATAATCCATGATGACCTAGACAAGCAACTCAATACTCTTCATGATTACTTCTCCAAGATGGGTATGACAGTTAATACCTACAAGACTGAAGCCATGATAATTAGATCCAAAAATATCAATCATGGTAATTTCGTCTATGTTAATGATTACTTAGAACATGTTTCTTCTTATAAATATTTAGGTATCAGCATTCATCATCAACTCAACTGTAATTATAACATTTAGAAAGGGATTATTGGAGGCTAGAAAGCTTATTATGAGCTTGAAAACAATTGTAAGTCTACTGATATTTGTATTTGGAGTAGAAAAATGTTCCCTTTTTAGACTCTCGTCACCCTTGTTATTATGTGGGAGTGAATTTTAGGGTTGTATTATATCCAGAGAGTTATGGAGAAAGATCAAGATGATTCAAAATAAATTTATAACCTACAATTTCAAGATCGAGGGAAATATGCACTATCTTATCCTCCTGACCAAAGCTAGCCTTTCCCCCATTAAAACCATGGCTTTGTTTAGGTATAAGATGTATAGGAAGAAGCTTTAGAACATGGAATCCAAGAGGCTTCCCAAAATTGCTTCTAACTCTAGTCAAAACCCCCACCTCCGCCTCAAGTGTGGATGGCATAAGGATTCCTAGTCCTAGCTCAACCACTGGAAGATAAAGGAGGAGATCATCCTAGGAAACAAGGATAGTGTCAAAAATGCTATTACTTACAAATTTAAGGATAAATTGTGGGATGATAAGGAGTTGGAGGGAAAAAGGAAGCTAAGGTATTATAAGGAGGTGATCAACCCCACCCTTGCTAACTAGAACTATCTCTCTATCTTGACTAGTACTAAGAAAAAAATGAACATTACTAGGATAAGAACTAATTATCATGAGCTTTGAAGTGAAACTAAGCGGTGGTCTACTCTAAAAAATCCTTGAGATGAAATAATTTGTCACCTTTGCGATACTAATAGGGTGGAAGATGTAAAAGTCTTCATTTTAGATTGCCTGACTCTTACTCACATCTGGTCTCATTTCCCTAACAATTGCCACGCTTCCAATCTTCTTGACTTGTTAAGCCAACCCGACTGTAGTGATCTTGGAGTGCTTCTTTCCCTTCTTTTTGATCATAAAAGTATTTTTTTGAAGAATCACAATTATTTCTTATCTTCTTAAGATCTGATAAACCACATTGTTCTTAATGGACGTTAATCATAATGATCATATTAATTATTTTAATAGACCACACACATAATTTGTATAATAAATTTATTAATATGTTAAATATTATAGTCAAATTTAAGTCCCCTACATTAATAATAGATATCTTTTTTAATCTTAATTGATTTCAAAATATTATAAAATATTATGATTTTTTAATTCCCAATGAAATTAAATATTATATATAAATATCACTTGAGTCTATAACTCACTAGACCATTAATTTTTAGTCGCTGGATTTGATTGTGTTAAAGTAACTATTGAGAAAAGCGTTATCGTTCATGGTTTGGTTATAGCAAATAGTTTTGTACTTTATATTTATTTAATTTATTAGTTTTGCCCATGGTTTTGTACTTTATATTTATCCAATTTATTAATTTTTGCTCGTTAAATTTGCTTTTATTGATTTAGATCATGGTGAGATGGAATTATCTGATTGCGTTTACATTTTACATTTGTATATGTTTTAATTTGCATATTAATTGAAACATATGAAGCCAACATTTTTTTTAATATATATTTTCTCAGTATTTAAAAAATGTTATTATTATTATTATTATTATCCAATTTTAAGGTCATGACCAAGCTTAACACTACATTGGTGTATGAGACCCCCTTGTTTGTGGGATAAGGGGTCAAGCCATACATTACATTGGTGTATGAGACCCCCTAGCTTTTGAGAAAAGTGTTATCGTACATGGTTTGGTTATAGTACTTTATATTTATCCAATTTATTAATTTTTGCTCATTAAATTTTCTTTTATAAATTAAGATCATTGTCAGATGGAATTATTTGATTTCGTTTACATTTTACATTTATATATGTTTTAATTTGAATATTAATTAAGACATATGAAGCCAACATTTTATTTAATATATATTTTCTCGGAATTTAAAAAAATGTTGTTATTATTATTGTTATCCAATTTTAAGGTCACAACCAAGCCATACACTACATTGGTGTATGGGATGCCCTTGTTTGTGGGACAAGGGGCCAAGCCATACACTACATTGGTGTATGAGACCCCCTTTTTTGTGGGACAAGGGACCCACCTCTGCCCATTGGTGTATGAGACCCCCTTGTTTGTGGGATAAGCGGCCAAACCATACGCTACATTGGTGTATGAGACCCCCTTGTTTGTGGGACAAGGGACCCACCTCTGTCCAATGATTTGACTACTAAGCCTACAAAGGCATACATACTCTACCCCCTCTGATTTTGAACTGTGACCTCTTAAGAGGAAACACATGCTCTTAACCATTAGGCCTACTCAAGCCATACAATCTTACATTACGCCAACGTATCTCCCCTATATTAGATGTAAATCACCTTTTTGAATAATGAGTATTTTGTTCACTAAATATTATTTTTATAAATTAATAAAAATTATAATATATTAATAGTAATTTATGTTGAAAATTTTGGAAAAAAATATAATAAATATTTATTTATTATTTATTAGTGATCTAGGAACGTTTCTTTCCCTTTTTTGTCATGGAAATAAACTATTAAAGAGTCTCAATTAATCACCCACTTTTTAAAGGTCTGATAGACCACATTGGTCTTAGTGGATGTTAATCATCATTATCACCATCATTTCTTTTTAATTGTTGAAATTAAAACTTGTAAATTAATAAAAAATAATTATTATCTAAAACTTAATTTTGCGTAGTCTATTTAATAGATGAAATAATTTTTTGAACAAAAATAGGCAATACAATTTCAAGCAATATTTTGATTTCTTGTTCTTTGAAATATACTTGTCTATCTAATAGATGAAATAATTTTTGGAACAAAAATATGCAATACAATTTATAGCAATATTTTGATTTCTTGTTCTTTGAAATATACTTGTCTATCTAATAGATGAAATAATTTTTTGAATAAAAATAGGCAATATAATTTCTAGCAATATTTTGATTTCTTGTACTTTGAAATATACTTTTAAATTGATACTGCACCCTTAAAAAGCCCCCGAGACATTTAATTTTTGCAAATTAAACCACTTAAACATATGATTTTTAAAATTTTGTATTAGAATTTGAATAAAATAGACAAAAAAAATAGTACGAAAGAACCATTTTGTCTATTAATTAGACTACGGGAACTGACTTTATAATTGTGATAAAAGATGTCATAATCTTTAGTCATTAATCAATTTATAAATTATAGTATTAAATTCTTGATTGATTTATTTATAATATTTGAATTTTACTTATAAATTGAGATAGTCATTTTCATATATATTATTTACAATAATTATTGTTAAAGTGTTTAATGAGTCTGCAAATTTGTATTTGCATCTATTAAATCATTAATATATAGTTTATTATTTATAATAATTATTTTAAAGGTATACCATATTTGTTATATATATATATTACTATGTTAAATATTAATGGTCAAATTTAACTTCTTCATTAATACTATTTAAATTGATTTTAAAAATATTATTAAATTATCTTTATTATATTATTTATATATATTTATTGTAATATATATACACCACACCTTTTTTCACAATATTGGTTATTTTTCACCAAAATTCAGTAGAGACTTTTAAAAAGTTGAGTTTAAGTTGTTTAATATGTAGAATTTGAGTGCTTTAAGGGATTTTCAGAGGTGTTGAATCTATTTAGAAAGAAAGAAAGAAATTATTTCAACGTCCACGAGGCTAAAGATAGTCTATGGGACAAATTACTTCTTCATCTGCTTGATGTATTCAACCTTTTTCTGTGAAGCCTCACAATTAATGCTCCCATCTTCTCGCAAGTAAGTAAATAGGATTAGAGAAGAAGGTTTTTGCTCTGCGGAAATAATGACGCTCTCGGCTAAGGGTTTCCGGCAGGTAGTTGCTTCCCAGAATGGCGCGGACAGATCCTGTCCTTCCCACTCGGCTCTTCGCCTCCCAGGCTTCGTTCCTGCGGATGGCAGGCTTTTCCTTTGTTTATTTCCACGCTGCTCAGCTCGTGAGCAGGATTCAGCCGGCGGAAGGACCTTCTTTTTATCCAGCGTTGTCTTCCGACTCGGCCTCTTCCGCGAAGACATATTCTATTTTCCACGCGGGGCTTTTTTCTTGGCCAAGTTTGAAGCCAGCTCCATGACTTTGGTACAGCAGAAGCTCCCTCAGCACGAGGGCTCGATTTTTTTCGTTTTGTTGCTATTTGCCCCAGGCTCGTTTCCCTTTCTTCAGAACAGCTCAGGCGCAGGAAGTGGGATTTATTTTCTCCTCTCCCTTCCCACGAATCAGCTTCCGTCCACTTTCCTCTCAGGAAGTAGCAGTCTAGAAATAAAATTGCTTCCAGATTTTCTTGCTCTTAAATATTCTGAAAAATGCCTGCGCAGGGAGGATGCGTGGCAAGTGTTTGACGAAATACCACAGAGGGTTCTGGTCTCTTGGGGAAGTGCCCTAAGACATTGTCGTGAGATACAGTTCCGGCTGATAGTCCTGCCTCTGTCTGGCCTAGCTAAGATGGATTCGGCCAGCTTCAGAGTTCTCGAGCCATTCCCAAGGACTCATATCGCCCGTTGCCCAGCGCAGGGAAATATTAATCAGGCGCAGATTGGGCCCCTGACAAGCTGGGCTTGTTCCAGCGTCTTCTCGTCTCAGTTTTGCAGAGAACGACAAATGCCGAAGCATCTTGAGTCTTTTCAGATCCTTGTTGTGCTCCTCTCAAGAAAAACTATGCTTCAGACGGTGAGCCCTTCTGATCTTGTGCAAGACCTCAAGCAAGCACTGAACCTTAGGACGGGGATTCCCTCTGCTTCTCAAAGGCTTCTCTTCAAAGGTAAACAGCTTGAAGATCTCTTGCCCCTTTCTTTTTATGATATCCAAAGAAATGCTTCCATCTTTCTATCCCTTCGTTTGAGAGGGGGAGCAACGGGACAGTCATCTTCAGCAGCAGCGTTTTCTTACAGAGATGCTGTCGATGCTCAGAAACCCAAGAACTCAGCTGCTCCAGCCCAAGTTCCAAAACCGTTTTTGGTGGACAAGCTAGAGGAAACCCCCTCCATAGAAATAATGCATCCAACGATGGACAGGCAGTTCCAACTGTTTGCAGAATTTGGCATTATTTGCAGGTTCAATGGGTTATGGCCTCGCACAGAGGATCTCTACAAATGGGTTCACTCCAACTGGACCAACAATTGCAAGGTGCTTCTCTGTTCTAAAGGTTTCTTCATTGTAGTCTTCGCTGACAGTGAGGATTATCAACAAGCATTAATTGGGGGCCCTTGGTTTTGGAACTCAGCAGGTCTCTTCTTAACCCCTTGGTTCCCAGATTTTGATCCTTCTACAGCCGTTATTACCAAGCTCCCCATCTGGGTTAGACTTCCCAACCTCCCGGTTCATTTATGGCACTTTGCTGTGTTTGAAGGAATTGGTAACTCTCTAGGCCGCCATCTAGCTACAGATACTTCTAGAGGGGAAAAGGGCCTCTACACCTTCGCCATAATCTGCGCAAAAATAGACATGAGCAAAGGATTACCCGATCAGATCATTCTGAAAATCGGAGACTTCCACTGGACTCAGACTCTAGATTATGAGAACACAACGTTCTGCTGCATAAATTGCCATCTCACAGGGCACCTTCATCGATCGTTCCCAGCGATTCCAGCCCAAAAGAAGAAGGCTGCTCCCAAGCCGAAATCCAAAAGCTGGAAGGCTTGTGACCCGCCCCCCATGGATGATTTTAGTTCCAACTCTAATGAAGAGGAAGAGAATGAGGACGGGATGGAAGATTCGCTCGCACAGGACCCGCCCCCAACAGGTCCTGTGGAGTCCATGGCCCCTCCTCTCTCGCAGAAACGAACTCATGAGACCTCTCCTTCGGACTCAGACAAGGAGATCTCCCCATCCGCCCAACGTAGTCTACAAGTTCTGCTATCCATACAGGATCAACTTGGATGGGTCAAAGTTGGTAAGAAGAAAGGTAAAAAGGGTCGAACTGTGGATTCCACTCAAGCTGGGTTGAATCCCTAGTAATGCTCTTGCCTCCTAGCCAGTCTGTTAGCTTCTTGTGTAGCACTGCTCTCTTCCTGGCTGCTCCTCAGAGCCGAGGTGGATAGTTCATCCTTGTCGGCTGCCCTGTTTCTTTGGGGTTCTGTAGGAGGTCTTTTGGTCAAGATGTCTTGTTCTCTGCTATGCCTCAGGCTCTAGTCAGCACAGGCAGTCCTTTTGTACAATATTTTTTTGTTTCTTAATACAAATTCTTACTTACAAAAAAAGAAAATGCTCCCATCTTCTCGACAAACCCCTCGCTAAATAGATTATCACAAGAGCTAGCTGCCAACATATCTGCATAGCATTCCGTGTTGTCTTTGAAGGCTTCACATTCGAAAATGAAATGTTTTTTTGTTTCCACTTTTCCGGAAGAACAAAAAATGCATACTATTTCTTGCCACACTTATTTTGGCCTTTTCCAACGCCTTGTTTCACAACAAAGTTTATGAGAATTAGTCCTTAATTGAGCAATAAGAATTTTGGCTCTCCAAGAGATATTGGCCTCTATGTATGCTTTTGGTTGATGACTATAAGTGAGATTAAACACTTCAATATAATACTTTTTCTTTCTTCCTAGCTCCTTGTCCCAACTACGCTTGTGGAACTTATTCATAGCAAAAGCTTTTATCCCTATGTTGTTTATGGGACACATGTTCAAGCAAATACCTCATTTACTAAATCATTGGTTATTTTGCTACATCTAAGTTTTTTTTTTCTGTTGCACAATGTGTCATTAAAGACAACCTTAAGCCATCTACCCTCTTCAATTGGCTCATTTTTTTTAAATACCTTATGATTCGCAACATAGCAATTACTTCTATAGGAGCAATCCTTATTTCACTTAACAAGATAGCATAAGGTACTACACTTTTAATCTTGAATTTGTTTGTGATCAAACGCTTCTGAATTTTCTCAATTTGTTTCCATTGCATGTTAAATGTATTGTTGGCCCATAGTTCACAACCATAGAGAATCACCAGAATCACTAGAAGCCCAAAAAGAGTTTGAGTGGTTTTGCAGTCCGATAACTCTGCCTCTCTACACCTATTTTGAGAAGCATAAAATTCATTCCAACCCCCCAAAGTTCTTTTCTTTCTACAATACAAAATCATATTCTTTCTTGAAATTATTTTGTGGATTTCAGTGAAAAAGTCTATTTCCTCTGTAGTTAGACTACACATCTCTCTCTCTATATATATAAGGATATCACTTGATTCTATAACTTACTAAAACATTCAATTTTAGTCATTGGATCCAATTGTGTTAAAGCAGTTAAAAAAAAAAAGTTCTTGTGCATGGTTTGGTTATATCTAATGGTTTTGTACTTTATATTTATCCAGTTTATTAATTTGTCTTCTTAAATTTTCTTTTATAAATTAAGATGGCTGAGATAGATCATTGTCACGTGGAATTTTTTTGACATTGTTTATATTTGACATTTTCTATTTATATATGTTTTAATTTGAATATTATTTAAAGTATATTAACTTGGCATTTTTCTTTTTAATATATATTTTTCATGCATCTCAAGATATGTGATCTCTCTCAACACTTGGTAGATCCAGAGTTAAAATGAATCTAGGCTAGTTTTCCACATGAATGTCACCTGTCATTTTTGTTTTTAGTTTTCATTTGATTTTTCTCAATTTAAAAGGTTTGCATTACATTACATTAATCTTTTTATTTACTTCAATTTTTTTTTATTTACTTTTATGTAATTTGACTTAGTCAAAATATTAAACATTACTTTACAACATCTCTACTATACTGGTTGGAAAACGTCTCTCGGCGCCATTGAAACATGTAGTAAACATGTCTTTCGGATTAATCACATAAGTATTATTTGGTTGATGTTTGATTCATCCTCAAGACAAAGGTGAACAAAATCCTAAAATCTATCCATTAAAACATATCAAGCCAACATTATTTATTTATTTTATATATTTTCCAAATATTTAAAAAATGTTGACATGCTACAAATCTGACTTATACTAAATTTTAAAACACTAAAATTTTATATTAATATATATTTTAATACAAAGAATTATATATTAATTAATTAATTCAACTAATTTATAATCAGATCTTTAAATTATTTATTGATTAATTTAAAAAATAATAAACTAAATAATAGATCTCTTATTTAACACATTCTTCTTCCACCAATGATTTAAATATTTTGAAACTCTTTGTACTTTCACATGATTTTGGAATCTTGAGAAATAATTAATAGTTTCATTAAAATGTCAACTTATCAATTATTATAGAACTTTGAATGATATTATTTAAATACTCCCCTAAAATCTCTCACAAGTCGTTCTCTCACCAACTTATTTATATTTTGAGTATCACCCCAATAATAATTTATTCGATAATCATGAAAAATGATGGGTTTTATTCAATAATCATGAACAAGTTTTGGAATATTTCACTTCAACACCCTACACGATTAATTGGCACATTCGTTTATTTATTTATTTTAAATGAAACTTACACAAATATGCACATTCAAAGCGAAATCATTTTATTTAAATGGAAAAATTAAAATTTAAAATTCACGAAATGCGTTGGACATTTTGTTTTTTGTTGATTTTTTTTGAAAAATGGAAAACTTGGACATTGACTTGGTTAAACATTAACATTGGAATCTAATTATCATAAGTTATACACATTTTAAAAAATAACAAGATGATTCAATTAACATTATCTTTTTATTATTATTCATATATAACCTTTATTATAATTTTCACTTTCTCCTTTACCATCATTTGATATGATTTTTAACATTATTTAATATGAATTTGGTCAACTTTTCCTTCTAACTTAGTTTGGATTTTTAATAATAAATATAATATAAAGAATCCATCAAAATTTATCTAACAAAAGTAAGGCAAAAAAAATTTGAAAAAAAATTAGAATCAACCTCAAATGAAAAGTCACAACTAACATTATAACCTTAATGAGGTTGGGGAAACACTAATTAAGATGCAAACTAAATCTCTGGGGACCAACAATGTCATAAGTGTACCAATTAGTTATGGCACAATCATTTTTATGTTTTTTATCATACATATGGTCATTACGCCATCAAATTCTCAACATTCAATACATGCAAGGTCTACAATGTATCCATAATAACAATCAAATACTCAAGGATGTTCATTTCCAATAGGGGAAACCTAACCCTCCATTTGTTGAGTGAAGTTGCCATTGATGTCAAAGTGGGGAGAATGTCAAAATAATGATAACCTAGTAGGTGCCTTCAAATGATTATCAAATTGTTCAAAGTATTACAAGGGTCTATTGCAGATGGTTAGCATTAGTTTAGAGATGATTTATGACCTCCATCGCTTCTCAAGGAAGAATTGCATATGCAAGGAGGATTCATGTGTACAACCATTATCAATAATTTTGAATATTTTAAAGAACTATGCTAAGAAGACAAAATAACGGAGCCCAGAAGCATTTACAGACTACAATTATAAAAAATGTTAATGAAAAGAAATACATCCATACAAACTACAGATCAAGGCTACAATTATTGTTGTCATCAAAGAGCTCAGAGACTATATGACCAATTGAAAACAATCGACTCAACGGAAAAGTTGCCAGCAGGAACTTTATAGTATGCTTCCATCTTGAAAAGTACATTTGCAAATTAGGAGGCTTGCATCTCCTTTGATTACATAGATCAAACACATTACAGAATGTTGATTCTCTTAATTTATAATCCCTCACAAGTGTCCTTAGCCATAACTTAGGCAAAGGACTCTAGAACAAGTTTCTAAAAACATGAGCCATCAACTAAATCCTTCTTTATTATACTAAGTTGTTGACATATGCACTTGATACCTAACTAGTGAATTTGGCACCCCTTTAGAAGGTTGAATCCTACAGATAGTTAAATGAAAATTAAATTCAGAAAGGGTACAAGTCGGCCTCGATGAAAAAGATAGATAGGTCAACCCCCCTTTAGTCTCCCATGTTCACTATTTATTACCATGGTGCCTATCCATTTGGGACAAGAACTCAACCAAGTAATTCGAAGCTATGATATGACTGTGGGGACTAAGGTAGGTAAAGGACAATGACTGCTCGGCAACCAAGAAAATAATTTTATTGGGTTATCGTTTTGGTTTTGAGGACATAAATTTGGAACATTTTTCTTGGCATACATTTAGGTGTATCTTTACTTTGAAAGGATCATATTCGTAGCAGATATTATAGAGGCAAGACTTGAAGTCTATCGCAAACCATAAGATAGGTCAAGTTGCCCTAAGAGTGATTTTATTTCTGGGTACATTACTATGAAATAATTTGATCAAGAGGAGGACAAAGCAAGCTCTGGAAGAAGGCAAATCACTATTTTTGCAATAGATTTAAGAAATTTGTTTGTGGTGGAATATTTTTGTGACAAATGTTACATTTTAGTGAAAGGACAGTGTAAAGTAGTGGTTTGTTTGTGGTAAAAGAGGATTGTTATATCGTTGCTATATTTGCTGGTGTGGGGTCTATTAGTTGAGGTCTAAAGCATAGAGAAGGAGATTAGAGTGAGCCCATCTAGAGGGTTTTCTAGAGGTTGAGATTAAGGTCTATGGAAAATAGGTTTCCACTGTGATAGGACATCAAGGAGTCAAGGACAAGAAAATATGTGCCAAAGAAATAGTGGTTGGCATAGATTTCCATAAGGGCATACTTAAGTGTGAAAAAACTACTTTGTTGGATAATTTAACATCATACTCATACATGTTAGGTGGCTATAATTATAGTTGAGAGTGAAAATCTGTTTATTGCATGGTGAAGTGGCAACCATCTAAGGAAGGAGTAATTGACGAAAAATCCACAAGATAACTTGGGGTTGGGTTGGTGCCCATGACTTTTGTTGACTTGGTGCTCAACTGGAGAATTTGTGTCTCCTGTAGGTTGGTGCTCATGAATTCACTAAGTTGGTGCTCAATTGGGGGATTGGTGTCCCCCGTAGGTTGGTGCCTACAAAAGTTTCAGTTGGAGATGATAAACTTGATTGTACTCTTTATATATTAAGAAAAGTTGAAAGTAGTAATTTTTCAATTATAAAGATTTTGTGTTCATGTGTTCAATCACAGATGGTTCATATTGTGATTATTTGATTATTAAAACTTGGTTAATTGACTAAATATTGTTTCACCTCCCCTCTCTCTTATTTCCAACAATTTGTATCAGAGTTGGTTCCTTCAGTTACAACCAGATAGCTGGAAGGATTATCCCATAAGAGCATAGGACAAGTTAAAGAAAACACTCCTCCAAGTATTCAAAGGAAGTCCCTTCTAATGCTATGTTGTCAAAAACTTCTAAAAATATTGAAAAACATTTTTGTTTTCTAGCTCCTTCGTTTGATGGAACAAATTAGGATTTGTGGAAAGTTAAAATGAGGCACTACTTGATGACTCTTGTTTGTGAATTATGGGAATCAATTGTTACTGGAAGTACAACTACATAGGAGTCAAAATAATACAATAGAAAAGTGATGAAAGAAATCTTGAGTAGTCTACAAGATTCTGTAAAAGTCAAGGTATGCCAATGTTCTTTAGCAAAACGTCTTTCAGAAAATATACAAAGGCTTTATGCATAGTTTGTCCTAGTTTTTGCTAAGCCAAAACCAAAATATGTGGAACACGATCACATAAATTATTAAGAATCAAAGGATATAGATGAAGGAAAAATTGAAAACACCAAAAGCACGAAATATTATGAAGATGATGAAGACTCTAAAGAAGAGGTTGAACTAGACTTTAAACTAGAGCTTGTGTCTTCTTTAAAATAACTAACTTAAAAAGTAGATGCAAGATGTTGAAGAGAATAACCATGACCTTGATAGTACAAAGGATTAATTTTTCCTCCTAAGGCTCCAATTAGAAGAAGCAAAAAGAAAAGAAGATATTTTAACAAGTCATCTCAAAGAAAGATCTGATTACTTGAACAAACATGAAGAAAAATTTGGCTAACAAGAGAGGAAATTTGAAGAATAAATAATTTCCTTGGAGACCCAACTTGAAGAAGCAAGAATATCCAAAGAAACAATGATCCGGATGTTGAAGAAATAAGAAGATTGTGAGAAGTGTGAGAAATAAGTTATTGCATTGAGGGTTGAGGTTGACAAACTCAACCAGAAATTGAAGAGAACACAAGTATTATATTACATTCTCAGTCACCAAATCTATCCATGTGAAAAAGCAAGTCTTGGTTATACAAGTGAGGAAAGTTCCAAGTTTCCAAAGGTAAAGTATGAAGAAAAATAAAAAATCATGATCCTTCAAAAGCCAAATCATACTGAAATCCAAAAGAAGGTTGGAAGTATTATTATTCCAAGAAGGTATGTTGATGATATCAATAGATCCATACACAATTCATGTATTAGTAAGGATATTTAGAATATTAGACCTCCTCCAAGGAAAAATATCTTCAGATGATCAACTCATCAAGGCAATCCGTTTCATCCAGGTACCCAAGTATATTTTTGGTCATTGTTCTTTATGTAGATATTTTCAACATAAGACTAGGATTTGCAAAGTCTATGGCAAGGATTCTTATAAATGTTTTTATCAAACCTCTAGAAATAGGTTTGTAGATAGACAAGACATATATCCAGATGGCTTCACTAGCAAAAAGTATACATCAGTTGCTCCATCATTCAAGTACAATACACAATTTTATCAATGTCACAATTTTGGACATATATCATGAGACTATAGAAGTTGCATGAAGAGGAATCCTAAGCAAATAAAGGAAAAAAATTTATATGAAAACCTACAAAATTTTGGAGAAGAAAGCAGGTTGAACCAAGAAATGAACTTGCCTTAATTTCTCAAGGCACTTGTTCAAGTTGTTGACTGGTTATGTTTTTAAGGAGCAATATATGGTTCCTTAATATTTATAAATTGATATTCTGCCCAAGTAGTTTGAAAGAGCTCTATGATGTGTGCAAGGGAATACCCATCCTAAATGCAAAGAACATACATTGAACCTATGTTTGAATAACTCGGGGAAATAAAGGATCCATTGCCTAAGCATAATACCCTATAGGCCTTGAAATCTTTGCACTTGGGTCTTCACCATGTTGTGGAGATCCTTAAGTTTGGCCATGAGGTTAGCGAGTTTTTCATGGCTTTAGAAAGAAAATAGGTTACAGGAACATTTTATAGTGTAGCTACATAGTTAGTGCAGGCTTTAAGTGGGTTGTCTTATGAAGAACTTGGATTGCTAGATGAAGTTTGAGAACATGTTGAACTTGTATATGCATAGTTCAAGAGAGCTAAAGGAAGTATTAACACACTTGATTTGGAACTTGAGAAGATTTAAGTATTGTCTTGTCTTAGAGAAGTGATAGAGATATTAACTAATTTGTGTTATGAAGTATTCTTCCAGAAAAATTTGTTTTCACATGATTCTTAGGTTCCTCAGGTTAAAGAATGTAACTAGTGCTAGTCTTCATAATTGTACTTGTCAAAATAAAATTTAGTATTAAAGAAAATGACTTATTAAAGCATGGGTTTCATGCTTGGGTCAATTTTTTCTAGGTCAAATCCTCCATTGAAGGCTTCTAGGTTTTGACTTGAATCAATAGAGTCATTGTCACTTTTATTAGACCCTTCTTGGGCTTTTGTATCATGTAAAAATAATTATTTTTGAGTTGAAAAGGTTATTTGTCACCAATCTCAGTCTCTAGTGAACAAATAGTTCCTATAGAAAAAGTTGTATACCCTATGGATGAATGATGGAGACTCAGTGACAAAGCATCTGAACGCATTTAATACTGTGGTAAGCTAGTTTTTAGCTATTGATGTCAAAATTTCAGATGAAGATAAGTGCATCAATTTTTTTGTGTTCTCTACTAGATTTGTGGGATATTCTTTTTGTTTCAATAGGTAGAAATACAACTACCTTGAAGTTTGATGAAATAGTATCATCCTTACTGTCAGAGGAGATGAGATGGAAAAATATGGAGAGCCATAATGGAGATGCCTTATATGTACAAGGATGGTCCCAGAAAAAAAAAAGAAAAAATAAGTCCTCGAGTGGCATACCTAAATCTAGAGGGAGATATAAATCTCGAGGAAGCCCTATAAAGGTGTGGTGGAAATGCAAAAAGGAAGGGTAGTACAAAAAGGACTGTAGATCTAAATCTCCTAATAAAGGAAAGGGATATGATGATTCTCCTTTTATAGAGGTGAAAACCACCTCAGATGAAGGTGGGGATGTGTACTTGGCTTCTTCTTTAAGTACACATGTATATCATGAGGCATGGTTGATTAACTTAGGTGCATCCTTTCATTTCACTCCCCATAGGGAGTGGCTCTACGAGTACGTGAAATGTGATGGTGGTGATGTATTCTTAGGGGATGAAAAGAAGGCCATAATCACTAAGCGCGGAAAATTCAAGATGAAGTTGCAAGGTGGAAGGATTAGAACACTTCTCAGCATTCTATATATTCCTACATTGGCCAGGAATATGATTTCTATAAGTAATATTGATGATCTAGGTATAAAAATAGTGTTTGAGAAAGATACTTGCAAGATGGTTAAAGGAGCAATGGTATTGATGTCGGAATTTAAGATTAGAACTTTTTACAATCTTCTGGGTAGCACTGTTATTGATGAATGCAATAGTTTTGTGGTTCCTGAAAGTGGAGCAGAAAACCTAGTGGTCTTTGGAGAAAAGACCATGTTATGGCATCAAAGGCTTAGACATATTGGAGAGAAGGGCCTTCGAATACTTCATGGTAATGGTATGGCAGAAGTTATGTGTAATTTATCTCTGGATTTCAATTTTTGTGAACATTGTGTATATGGGAAGTAGAATCGGGGAGTTTCCTCTCTGGTGCTAAGAGAATGAAAGGAATAATAGAGCTTGTGCGCATTGATGTGTTTGGAGTTGTGTCAGTTCCATCACTTGGTAAGTCTATGTACTATGTCTCATTTATAAATGAATTCTCAAGGAATACATGGATATATTTCCTCAGGGAGAAATCTAAAATATTTTATAGGTTCAAAGAATTTAAGATTCAGGTGTAAAATCAGACAGAGGTGTTGAAGAAAGATAATGGTGGAGAGTTCTGCAAGAAGGAATTTGAAGATTTTTGTGAGAAGTGTAGTATAGCATGATAGAATAGTACTCCATAGATACCTTAACAAAATGGAGTTGTAGAAAGAATGAACAGGACGTAGATGCAAAAGGAAATAATCATGCTCATTGGTGTCATATTAGGATAGGAATTCTGCATAGAGGCAATAGATATTGCATGTTACCTAGTTAACAAATCACCTTCACCAGCATTGGAGGATAAGACTCCACATGAGGTATGGACTGGTAAGAAACCCTTTCTTTCACATCTGAGGGTATTTGGCTATGATGCATATGCACACATTCCAAAGGAGAAAAGAACCAAGTTGGATAGTAAATTTGAAAAGTGCATCTTTATTGGATACAAATATGGTTTAAAAGGTTATAAGCTTTGGAACCCAAAAACAAGGAAGGTTGTGTACAATCGAGATGTGGTGTTTAGAGAGGTGAAATATTTTATTAAACATGAAGTCCTATCAAAGGAACATAAGAAGATAGATTTTAAACTAAAGGGGGAGGAATAAAACTCTATAATACAACAAGAATCAGAAGAGGAAGAGCCAAAAACTCCAATTTTGAGAAGATTAGTTCGAGAGAGAAAGAAGCCAGAGAGGTATAGTTCATCTATTTTTTATTCAAAATTTTCTTTATATGTTACTGATGATGATCCCAGAACTCATTAGGGGAATTTTGAGGTCTAAAATGGACTGCCTAAGAAAAATTTACAACCAAATAAACTTTATAAGAACAAATAGGATTCAAGATGATAGTGTCAAACATGAGGATGATTCACCATTTATGGAGTAAAAAAGTTAAAATATTAAAAAATAAGAAAATAATAAAAACTATTTTTTTCAACTCGTATTTTCAACTTATCTCCCTATGGTTTTACTCAAATTTCAAGTAGGAGTACTTGTTGGATGAAAAATTTAATTCCTCAACCAAGGAGTACCCATGTTGCATTCGATGGACCCTGCTACACAAAAAATGAGAAATACATGAATAAACGTGATTGCAATCACATTTTTCATATATTTCTCATTTTTCATGTAGCAGGATCCTTAAAACATTATGCAACATGGGTACTCCTTGGTTGAGGAATTAAATTTTACATACAACGAGTACTCCGACTCGAAATTTGAGTAAAACCTTTAGGAGATAATTTGAAAATATGAGTTGAAAAAATAGCTTTTTCATTTTTTCTCTCTAAAATTTGATGATGTAATCTAATCTTATTTTATTATTTCCACTATTATTTTATAATTTCCTTAGGAGGCCCATTTTAGACCTCAAAATTCTCCTAATGGTCAGGGAGGAAGTGGATTCATAGGATGGAAAACTCTGGAAAGAGGCCATGGTTGATGAAATGACATCTTTGGACAAAAATGAGGCTTGGGATCTGGTAGATTTGTTAGGTGGAAAGAAACCCATTAGAATAAAATGGGTGTTTAAGAAGAAGATGAATGAAGAAGGAAAGGTGGAGAAATACAAATGTCGACTGGTAGCAAAAGGTTATTCCCAAGTGTCGAGAATTGATTTCAGTGATATTTTCACTCCTATTCCTAAGTTAGCTTATATTAGCTTAATTTTATCTGTTTTTGCTGCTTTTGATTTTGAGGTAGAATAGATGGATATGAAGACAACATTTATTCATAGGGATCTAGAAGAAGATATCTACATGAAGCAAACATAAGGATTTGCGGTGAAGGGTAAGAAAGAACTAGTATGCAGGTTAAAAAGTCTTTGTATGGGTTAAAACAATCACCAAGAATGTGGTATCAAAAATTTGATACATATATAAGAAGATTTGGCTTCACAAGAAGCGACGTAGATCACTATGTGTATTTTAAATTAATTGGTGATGATGTTATTTATTTGGTCTTGTATGTGGATGATATGTTGTTGATTGGAAATGATGAAGAAATTATCTAGGATTTGAAGAACCAATTGTCATCCAAATTCGACATGAAGGATCTTGGTGTTGCAAACTATATTTTGGGGATGCAAAATTAAATGAGATGAGGCAAAGAGGAAGCTGTGGTTAAACCAAAGGAAGTATGTCGGGACTATTACCACTCAAACCAACAGGAGACCTAAAAGGGGTTCCTAAGAGGGAAACTGCTAGGTTAAGGGAAATGTGGAGGCTTATCCCACTGTTACCACAACTAAGTCTCCCTATTTCAATGATGGGTGGAGTCTCAATAATGATTACTTGTAAAGTATATTTCAATGGATAGGGGTAAACTGACCTTGGAAACCATTTCCAAAGGATGAAGTGAAGAATGGAACTTTCTTTCTCTTTAAGAAAGGGGCTTCATCTTCTAGGGGTAAGGGGTGAGGATTGGAGGGTTGAGGGAGAAGGAATAGGATTATAAACAAGGTTCTCAATTCCTATAATCCTTGGGAAACATGGATTCCCAAATGGTCCTTGACAAATAATATTTATTGAGAAGTGGGAGCACACAAGGCTAAGTGGACCCAACCCAGGTTCAAGGATGGAATGCAACAAGCAATGGTGTTCCTATCCTCGATAAGGTGAAGTGAAAGGACCAAAATCTTGAATTGATCCTGTTGAGGTCTAGCCTTAGGGATGCCTAGGAAAAATTTGATCCTAGAGCTAGGGCCTGGGATTCCGGAGATTCCATTGTTATAAATGCCTCAAATTTGGAGGAGAGGGATGGGACCCACCAACGTAGTAGCCTATAGGATATCAACGTTTTTCCTTGGGTAAATTCCCAGGAAATTGATGCCTTAGGTGACCTTTGAGGGATATACCTAGGAAAAAGTGTTAAAAGGTGAAGGATATGACCACCTTGTTTAGGGATCAATTCCTAATTCACTTGGGGATACAGAGTCAAGGATGATGATGAGTAAGAACTTGGTTCCTTGATCAAGCAGGCCCGAAAAGTCAGCTTCATCAAATGTTGAGAGAAAGAAAATAAAAGTGACATTCAAACATTCATAACTTGAATAAATTGGTGCAATATTATCAAGATAATATGATCTCTAGGACATTTCATTCATCTAACAATGGCCCATACAAATAATAAGCTAAATAGACACATAATTCCAAATTTCGTTCATGCAACAATTAACCCTAATCATAGCAAAATTCAAATGTATGAAGCAACAAGAAAATAATTTTAAATGTATACTTGCAATGTTAAAGAGTTTATGCAACCAACATCACATTTGTAAATAAGAAGCTCCATGATATAAATAGCCCAAATTCATACATCAAAATTCATACATGGATGATTATGTGAGAAGAAGTGAGAAAAGGATGTAACCTAGTCCATGAGACCTTCTCTTGTAGCCAAAATATGGATATGTCAACAACCAAGATCATAAAATTTTGATGGATGATGACCTCCGTCATATCACTTCCACCATCGTCCTTGTTATTTACATCATGGCTTATGGCTTTCATTAGGTCATGATTAGCGGGAAAATGAGGCCGATGAGATGGAGAAACACAAGTAGGTTGGACATGGTGATTACACTGGAGAGGGGAGACCATGGAGTGATCAAAACCATAAGGATGTGTCCAAGGAGAAAAAGTATAATCAGTGATGGGATTTTCCTTAACACTATACTCGGGAGGGGAAAAGGGCTCATAGTTACTTGAGATCATATGACCTGATGAAGACCCAAGATGATGACCAATCGGAAAAGGGAGAACGAATTATTATATTCAACGTGTTGTGATTTCTCAAAATCATAAGCTAAAGGCTCAAGTGATTTGAACATAGAATCATACTTAGGATAAATGGGAGTCATATCAATTTCCTTAGTATCAAAGATCGAGTTTATTTAAAAGGAAAGTTGATCACTTCCAAGTGGCCCCCTATATGCAAAGGAAAATGAAGATTCTCCTTCCCAAGGGTATCAATGGGCATGTCATCATAAATAGTGCCTAAGGGGAAGGGAAGACCAATCTCATCCTCATCCTCTTTGTGAGTGTCATTAATGGGAGCACAATCAAATTGAGGACCAATAATTTCCCATTTCTCCTTTTCAAATGTGAAAATAATCTTCAATGTAATATTTCAAGGGGCTAATGGGATCATCTCTCTCAAGGTTTTCAAAACATGATTTATCGGGAGTAATATCCTTGATAAAGGTAAGGTTGGTCTCGATTTTACTTTCCATAAATTCATCCTTCCTAGCACATGTGTCCAAAAAATCATCATTTTCATCATGTGGAACCAAGGAGGAATCATCTTCTTGCTCATTACATAGGTTCTAAATGTGTTGATGATGCTTGATAAAAGCTTCCACTTGGATGCTTAATGTAGGTTGTACCTGAAAATGTCTAAGAAAGCCCTCAATGAACTCTTAAATAGATGAAATGATCTTAGGTTTGTGATCATGCAGCCATGAGTTATGACCAGTGAGCGACCCCATCAACAACAACATAAGGAAAACTTAGTGGACAACCTTCTTTCTTGAAGCATGTGCATTAAATATTTCTATGTGTTTAATTGTGGAGAGTGGATCACCATTAAACATGGGCATCCCACGTGGCATCCTTCCCACGACATGATTAGGATGTATATGGATGCTAGCAATGTCCAAAGTAGGAAATTTATGAAAGAATGACAACCTATTGAGGTATACATGAAACATATGTAGGAGTTTCCAGGGTGAAATTAAAGATGCCTAGAAAAATGATTACTTCACCCTACAAGCATTGACCTTAAAGTTCAATGAAGAACAAGGGCTTCATTTTTCCAATGGAGTCGCCAAAAATGATATGTTGATATGTCATACAAGGAACAAAACACACGCCTCATGTCCCCAACAATGGCACCAGAAGTGTTACCACTCAAACCAACAGGGGACCTAAAAGGGTTTCCTAAGAGGGCAACTACTAAGTTAAGGGCAACGATCGAGGCTTAGCCCACTTTCACCTAGGCTAACTCTCTCTTCACTTTATGGATTTTCACTAATGGGAGGAGTCCCAGTAGTGATAAATTTTATAGTATATGTCAATGGATAGGTGGAAAGTGACCCTGAAAACCCTTTCCCGAGGATGGAGTGAAGAATAGAACTTGCTTGCTCTTTAAGAAAGGGACTTGGTCCTCCAAGGGTAATGGGTGAGGATTGGAGGTTGAGGGAGAAGGAATAATCTTATAAACGAGGTTCCCAATCCCTATAATCCTTGGGAAACATGGATTCCCAAATGGTCCTTGATAAATAATCTTTATTGAGAAGTGGGACCACATGGGGCCAAGTGGACCCAACCCTAGTTCATGGATGGAATGCTGCAAGAAATGATGTTCCTATCCTGGACAAGGTGAAGGGAAATGACCAAATAAAAATATTTACTTCAAAAGGTTGAACTTATACTTTTGAGGTGTAGTCCTAGGGATGCCTTGGAAAAATTTGATCCCAGAGCTAGGGCTTGGGATTCTCGGAGATTCCACTGTTAGAATTGCCTCAAATTTAGAGGAGAAGGGGGGGACCCACCAGCACAGTAGCCTATAGTAGATTGAAGTTTTTCCTTGCGCCAATTCTTGAGAAATTGATGCCCTATGTGACCTTTTAGGGCTAGACCTAGGAAAAGTGGTAAAAGGTGAAAAAGGTCATGGAGATGACCACCCTTTTTAGGTATCAGTGCCTAATTCACTTGGGGATATGAAGTCAAGGATGATGATGAGTAAGAACTTAGTTTCTTGATCAAGGAGGACGACAAAGTCAACTTCATCTAATGTTGAGAGAAAGAAAAGAAAAATGACCTTCAAGAATTTATACTTCAAAGAAAATGGTGCAACATTATCAATATAACATTATCTCTAGGACATTTTATTCATCTAACAATGGCCCATACAAAGAATAACCTAAATAGACACATAATTCCACATTTCATACATGTAGCAATTAGTCGTTACCATAGCGAAATTCAAATGTATGAAGAAACAAGAAAATAGTGTTAAATTTGTACTTACAATGTTAGAGATTATATCCAACCAGCATCACATTTTTAAATAAGAATATCCAAGATAGAAATAGTTGAAATCCATACATCAAAATTCATCCATCACCCAAAATAATCCTCCAAGGAAAAGGTTTGAAATTCTCTAAAGATAGAGAGATCCCAAGTCAAGTGATGATCCAAATGAATGTATCTAACATCAACATATATCCTCCTAAGGATTTTGAATTAGCCTATGGGCCTACATTAGCCCCTAATGAAAAAATAATGTGAAAATGACCTAACTTTAGTGACAAGCCCACCAAACTAGCTCACAAATGAAAAGATAAGCCTCTTAGGAGGACAAATAATAATATATGTATGTTGTATGGCCCTCTAAGAGGCCTAATGAGGTCCATGGGTGCCACAATGAAGAATAGTACCCTCAAAAGTAGTGGACAAGGGGTTGCCCTTTGTAATAACCTAAGGTGCTCCAAATGACTGTGGGGTTAAACACATGTGCTCATGGGTCTCCAAACAAATCGAATATTCCTGTAGGTCACCGTCAAGGGTCAAGATGACAATGTAGGAGATGCCACATCATTGTAGAAGTCCTAGATCATTTACCAAGTGTGTGGTGTATATCTAGGGCCAGTTGGGCATGATAGGTCAGGTGCATCCTCCTCGTCCAATGAGTGAACCACGAACAATCTCTGAATGGTTGTGGGGATCAATGAAGTGCAATTTACTATTGTGGAGGCCCATGACTCTCAACACTCACCCTATATATGCCAATGTAGCCCTCTAGAGGATTAGGACTACGTATGGGTAGACCAAACCCAAAATGGAAACCATCTGCAATATTGCATAAGATCAATGCATCCCCTAGGCTTCCAATACAACAAGTTGTTAGAGAAATCAAGAAAATGAGCTTACCTAATCATGGACCATAGGTGGGGACTTCATAATGGCCTACCCTTCCATAATGGGCTTTGGGATGTGCCAATGTCTCCTAAACTCATAATGGGGTTAACTAAGAACCCTATTAGGTGGTTTCTGCTTCTAAATGGGATAATATAGTCAAGGTACATCTGTGAAAAGGTGCCAGCATGTGGCAGATAGGTCAATGAGGTAGGGAATGATAGGAGGCAACCTTGGGTCCCATGCTTGGGGATAGGGGTAGCTAATAAGAGGGAAGCCCACACTTGGGTTTATAAGGTGAAGGAGGGATCAATTGTGGTACATGAGGTGCCCCAAAATTGATTTTTCCACCGTTCCTTATATGACTTTTCCATTTTTTATGATTTTCTTTGATTAACTGCTTGGGGCTCAAGGGGTTAGAGCATGATGTATATAATATATTATTATATTATATATATTATATATATATATATTATATATTATATATATATATATATATATATTATATATATATATAATAAATATTAAAATTTAAAATCATAAATTTAGGCCTAGATCTTTTTTTTATTATTTAAAATATTTATTAATTTATTATTTAATAATTAAATACATTATATGTATGTTAAAAAGTTAGGATCAAAATAATACTATAATTATAATGGTTCGCTCAAAAGGTAATTCATTTATTTAATTAACTATTTAATATAAAATGGGAGTTAAAATAAGTTAGAAAGTACTAATAATACTAATAATAATAGCGATAATAATACTAGTACAAATACGAGGCGGGAGAAAATAAAAATTAGAATAGAGAAAAAATAACCGAATAAATAAATCATAATAATAATAATAATAATACTGCAAGTACTACAAAACATAGATAAATAAGGAAAGCCCAACACCGAGGAGGGGGCAGAAGAACCAACTAAGAAGAGAGCGCTGGAATCCAGCACCTACTAATTTTCCAGCCATCATCCCTATTGAGATTGTTCGGCCTCTTTTCAATATCGATAGCTTCCCTAAATTTCCGATGATGGAACTGAGCAACTTTGGCCACAACCTTGGTCTCCTCAATACACACCTAATGCTTGGTCTTTTCTACATGCTCAGCTAAAGCTGACGACTTGGATCTCCCATGTCTTAGGTCAGCAGCATGTTCGCAGATCCTTTGATGGATGGAGCGCCCAATTTCCCCAATATAGGGGGTCCCACATGAACAAGGGATTAAGTAGACACCCTTCATGTCCTTAGGGTTAACGAGATCTTTCACCGATCTGAGGGAATTGCGAATGGTGTTGAGGATCCACATGAATGCCATCTGTCATTTTTATTTTTAGTTTTTCATTTGATTTTTCTCAATTTAAAAGGTTTGCATTATATTCCATTAATCTTTTTATTTACTTTTATGTAATTTGACTTAGTCAAAATGTTAAACATTACTTTACAACATCTCTACCATACTGGTTGGAAAGCGTCTCTCGGTGCCATTAAAACATGTAGTAAACATGTCTTTTGGATTAATCACATAAGTATTATTTGGTTGATGTTTCGAACCAGCGAATGTGATTCATCCTCAAGACAAAGGTGAACAAAAACCTAAAATCTAGCCATTAAAGCATATCAAGCCAACATTATTTATTTAGTTTATATATTTTCCAAATATTTAAGGATTGTTGAGATGCTACCAATCTCACTTCTACTAAATTATAAAACACTAAAATTATATATTAATATATATTTTAATACAAAAATTATATATTAATTAATAATTCAACTAATTATAAATCTATGTAATTATTGTATAATTTTAAAAAATAATAACTAAATAATAGATCTCTTATTTAACACATTCTTCTTCGACCAGTCATTTAAATATTTTGAAACTCTTTGTACTTTCACATGATTTTGGAATCTTGAGAAATAATTAATAGTTTCATTAAAATGTTAACTTATCAATTATTATAGAACTTTGGATGATATTATTTAAATACTCCCCTAAAATGTCTCACAAGTCGTTCTCTCACCAACTCATTTATATTTTGAGTATCATCCTAATAATAATTTATTCGATAATCATGAAAAATGATGGGTTTTATTCAATAATCATGAACAAGTTTCGGAATATTTCACTTCAACACCCTACACGATTAATTGGCACATTCGTTTATTTACTTATTTTAAATGAAACTTAAGCGAAATCATTTTATTTAAATGGAAAAAATAAAATTTAAAATTCACGAATGCGTTGGACATTTTGTTTGTTGTTGTTTTTTTTTTGAAAATGGAAAACTTGGACATTGATTTGGTTAAACATTAACATTGGAATCTAATTATCATAAGCTATACACATTTAACACATTTAAAAAAATAACAAGAGGATTCAATTAACATTATAATTTTATTATTATTCATATATAACCTTTATTATAATTTTCACGTTCTCCTTTACCATCATTTGATATGATTTTTAACATTATTTAATATGAATTTGGTCAACTTTTCCTTCTAACTTAGTTTGGATTTTTAATAATAAATATAATATAACAAATCAATCAAAATTTATCTAACAAAAGTAAGGCCAAAAAAAATTAGAATCAACCTCAACTAACATTATAACTTTAATGAGGTTGGGGAAACACTAATTAAGATGCAAACTAAATCTCTGGACCAACAATGTCATAAGTGTACCAATTAGTTATGGCACAATCATTTTTATGTTTTTTGTCATACATATGGTCATTACACCATCAAATTCTCAACATTCAATACATGCAAGGTCTACAAAGTATCCATAATAACAATTAAATACTCAAGGATGTTCATTTCCAATAGGGGAAACCTAACCCTCCATTTGTTGAGTGAAGTTGCCATTGATGTCAAAGCGAGGAGAATGTCAAAATGATGATAAAATAGTAGGTGCCTTCAAATGATTATCAAATTTTTCAAAGTATTACAAGGGTCTATTGTAGATCGTTAGTATTAGTTTAGAGATGATTTATGATTTCCATCGCTTCTCAGGGAAGAATTGCATATGCAGGGAGGATTCATGTGTACAACCATTATCAACAATTTTGAATATTTTAATGAAGTATGCTAAGAAGACAAAATAACAGAGCCCAAAAACATTTACAGACTACAATTATTGTTGTCATCAAAGAGCTCAGAGACTATATGACCAATTGAAAACAATCGACTCAAGGGAAAAGTTGCCAGCAGGAACTTTGTAGTATGCTTCCATCTTGAAAAGTACATTTGCAAATTAGGAGGCTCACATCTCCTTTGATTACATATATCAAACACATTACAAAATGTTGATTCTCTTAATTTATAATCTCTCGCAAGTGTCCTTAGCCATAACTTAGGCAAAGGACTCTAGAACAAGTTTCTAAAAAACACGAGCCATTAACTACGTCCTTCTTTATTATACTAAGTTGTTGACGTATGCACTTGATACCTAACTAGTGAATTTGGCACCCCCTTCATAAGGTTGAATCCTACAAATAGTTAAATGAAAATTAAATTCAGAAAGGGTACAAGTTGGCCTCGATGAAAAAGGTAGATAGGTCAACCCCCCTTTAGGCTCCCACATTCACTATTTATTTCCATGGTGCCTATCCAGTTGGGACAAGAACTCAACCAAGTAATGCGAAGCTATGATGTGACTGTGGGGACTGAGGTAGGTAAAGGAAAATGACTGAGGCAACCAAGAAAATAATTTTATTGGGTTATCCTTTTGGTTTTGAGGACATAAATTTGGAACATTTTTCTTGGCATACATTCAAGTGTATCTTTACTTTGAAAGGATCATATTTGTAGTAGAGATTATAGAGGCAAGACTTGAAGTCTATAGAAAACCATAAGATAGGTCAAGTTGTCCTAAGAGTGATTTTATTTTTGGGTACATTACTGTGAAATAATTTGATCAAGAGGAGGACAAAGCGAGCCCCAGAAGAAGGCAAATCACTGATTTTGGAATAGATTTAAGAAATTTGTTTGTGGCAGAATATTTTTGTGACAAATGTTACATTTTAGTGAAGGGGCGGTGTAAAGCAATGGTTTGTTTGAGGTAAAAGAGGATTGTTATATCCTTTCTATATTCGTTGGTGCGGGGTTTATTAGTCGAGGTCTAAAGCACAAAAAATGAGATTAGAGTGAGCCCATCTAGAGGGTTGTCTAGAGGTTGAGATCCAGGTCTATGGAAAATAGGTTTCCACTATGATAGGACATCAAGGTGTCAAGGACAACAAAAGATGCATTGAAGAGATAGTGGTTGGCATAGATTGCCATAAGGGCATACCTAACTGTGACAGAGCTACTTTGTTGGATAATTTAACATCAAACTCATACATGTTATGTGGCTGTAATTATAGTTGAGAGTGAAAATCTATTTATTGCATGGTGAAGTGGCAACCATCTAAGGAAGGAGTAATTGATGACAAATCCACAAGATAATTTGGGGTTGGGTTGGTGCCCACGACTTTTGTTGACTTGATGCTCAACTAGGGAATTTGTGTCTCTTGTAGGTTGGTGCTCATGAATTCACTAAGTTGGTGCTCAATTGGGGGATTGGTGTCTCCCGTAGGTTGGTGCCTACAAAAGTTTTAGTTGGAGATGATAAACTTGATTGTACTCTTTATATATTAAGAAAAGTTGAAAGTGATATTTTTTCATTTATAAATATTTTGTGTTCAATTGCAGATGGTTCATATTGTGATTAGTTGATTAATAAAACTTGGTTATTGATGAAATATTGTTTCACCTCCCTTCTCTCATTATTTCCAACAATTGGTATCAGAGTTGGTTCCTTCAGTTACAACTAGTTAGCTGGAAGGATTATCCCATAAAAGCATATGACAAGTTCAAGAAAACATTTCTCCAAGTATTCAAAGGAAGTCCCTTCCAATGCTATGTTGTCAAAAACTTCTAAAAATATTGAAGAACTTTTTTGTTTCCTAGCTCCTTCGTTTGATGGAACCAATTATGATTTGTGGAAAGTTAAAATGAGGCACTACTCGATGAGTCTTGGTTGTGAATTATGGGAATCAATTGTTACTAGAAGTACAACTACATAGGAGTCAAAATAATACAATACAAAAGTGATGAAAGAAATATTGAGTAGTCTACGAGATTCTGTAAAAGTCAAGGTACGTCAATGTTCTTTAGCCTTTGGGAAAATATACAAAGGCTTTATGCATAGTTTGTCCTAGTTTCTACTGAGCCAAAACCAAAGTATGTGGAACACGATCACATAAATAATTAAGAATCAAAGGATATAGATGAAGGAAAATTTGAAAACACCAAAGGCATGAAATACTATGAAGATGATGAAGACTCTAAAGAAGAGGTTGAAGTAGACTTTAAAGTAGAGCTTGTGTCTGCTCTAAAATAAATAAATAGATTGAGAGAATAAAATAACTAACTTAAGAAGTATATGCAAGATGTTGAAGAGAATAACCATGACCTTGATAGTATGAAGGATTAACTTTTCCTCCTAAGACTCCAATTAGAAGAAGCAAAAAGAAAAGAAGATATTTTGACAAGTCATCTCAAAGAAATATCTAATGACTTGAACAAACATGACGAAAAATTTGGCTAACAAGAGAGGAAACTTGAAGAATAAATAATTTCCTTGGAGACCCAACTTAAAGAAGCAAGAATATCCAAAGAAATAATGATTCAGATGTTGAAGAAAGAAGAAGATTGTGAGAAATAAGTTATTGCACTAAGGGTGAGGTTAACAAACTCAACAAGAAATTGAAGAGAACACAAGTATTATAATTCTCAGTCACCAAAGCTATCCATGCGAAAAAAAAAGTCTTGGTTATACAAGTGAGGAAAGTTCCAAGATTCCAAAGGTTAAGTATGAAGAAAAATAAAAAATCATGATCCTTCAAAAGCCAAATTGTAGTGAAATCCAAAAGAAGGTTGGAAGTATTATTATTCCAAGAAGGTATGCCGATGCTATCAAGAGATCCATACACAATGCATGTAGTAGTAAGGATCTTTAGAATATTAGACCTCCTCCAAGGAAAAATATCTTTAGGAGATCAACTCATCAAGGTAATCCTTTTCATCCAGCTACCCAAGTATACTTTTGGTCATTGTTCTTTATGTAGATATTTTCAGCATAAGGCTAGGATTTTCAAAGTCTATGGCAAGGATTCTTATAAAGGTTATTATCAAACCTCTAGAAATAGGTTTGTAGATAGACAAGACATATATCCAAATGGTTTCACTAGCAAAAATTATACATCAGTTGCTCCATCATTCAAGTACAATACACAAGTTTATCAATGTCACAATGTTGGACATATATCATGAGACTATAGAAGTTGCATGAAGAGGAATCCTAAGCAAATAAAGGAACAAAAGTTATATTAAAACCTACAAAATTTTGGAGAAGAAACAGGTTGAACCAAGAAATTAACTTGCCTTAATTGCTCAAGGCACTTGTTCAAGTTGTTGACTGGTTATGTTTTCAAGGAGAAATATATGGTTCCTTAATATTTATAAATTGATATTCTGCCCAAGTAGTTTGAAAGAGCCCTATGATGTGTGAAAGGGAATACCCATCCTAAATGCAAAGAACATACATTGAACCTATGTTTGAATAACTCAGGGAAATGAAGGATCCATTGCCTAAGAATAATACCCTATAGGCCTTGCAATCTCCGCACTTTAGTCTTCACCATGTTGTGGATATCCTTAAGTTTGGCCACAAGGGTACCGAGTTGTTCATGGCTTTAGAAAGAAAATAGGTTACATGAAAATTTTATAGTGTAGCTACTTAGTTAGTGTAGGCTTTAAGTGGATTGTCTTATGAAGAACTTGGATTGCTAGATGAAGTTTGAGAACATTTTGAACTTGTACATGCATAGTTCAAAAGAGCTAAAGGAAGGATTGACACACCTGATTTGGAACTTGAGAAGATTTAAGTATTGTCTTGTCTCAGAGAAGTGATAGAGATATTAACTAATTTGTGTTAAGAAGTATTCTTCCAGAAAAGTTGTTTTCACATGATTCCCAGGTTCCTCATGTTAAAGAATGTAACTAGTGTTGGTCTTCAAATTGTACTTGTCAAAAGGAATTTTAGGATTAAAGAAAATGACTTATTAAAGCATGGGTTTCATGCTTGGGTCAATTTTTTCTAGGTCAAATCCTCCATTTAATGCTTCTAGGTTTTGACTTGAACCAATAGATTCATTGTCATTTTTATTAGACCCTTCTTAGGCTTTTGTATCATGTAAAAATAATTATTTTTGAGTTAAAAATGTTATTTGTCCCCAATGTAAGTCTCTAGTGAAAAAATCATTCCTACAGAAAAAGTTGTATAACCTATGCATGAATGATGGAGACTCGGTGACAAAACATCTAAACGCCTTTAATACTGTGGTAGGATAGTTTTTGTCTATTGATATCAAAATTTCAGATGAAGATACGTGCATCAGTTTTTTGTGTTCTCTACTAGATTTGTGGGATATTCTTTTTGTTGCAATAGGTAGAAATACAACTACCTTGAAGTTTGATGAAATAGTATCATCCTTACTATCGGAGGAGATGAGCTAGAAAAATATGGAGAGCCATAATGGAGATTCGTTATATGTATGAGGATGGTCCCAGAACAAAAGCAAACATAAGTCCTCGAGTGGGATACCTAAATCTAGAGGGAGATATAAATCTCGAGGAAGTCCTATAAAGGTGTGTTGGAAATGCAAAAAGGAAGGGTAGTACAAAAAGGATTGTAGATCTAAATCTCCTGATAAAGGAAAGGGATATGATGATTCTTCTTATATAGAGGTGAAAACCCTCTTTGATAAAGGTGGGGATGTCTACTTGGCTTCTTCTTCAAGTACACATGTATATCATGATGTATGGTTGATTAACTTAGGTGCATCCTTTCACTTCACCCCCCATAGGGAGTGGTTCTACGAGTACACGAAATATGATTGTGGTGATGTATTCTTAGGGGATGACAAGAAGGCCATAATCACCAGACATGGAAACTTCAAGATGAAGTTGCAAGGTGGAAGGATTAAAACACTTCTCGGTGTTCTGTATATTCCTACATTGGCCAAAAATATGATTTCTATAAGTAATATTGATGATCCAAGTGTAAAAATAGTGTTTTAGAAAGATACTTGCAAGATGGTTAAGGGAGAAATGGTATGGATACGGGAAGTTAAGATTAGAAATTTTTACAATCTTTTAGGTAGCACTGTTATTGATGGATGCAATAGTTTTGCGGTTCTTGAAAGTGGGGCATAAAACCTAGTGGTCTTTGGAGAAACGACTATGTTATTCCATCAAAGGCTTAGACATATTGGAGAGAAGGGCCTTTGAATACTTCATGGTAATGGTATGGTAGAAGTTATGTCTAATTTATCTATGGATATCAATTTTTGTGAACATTGTGTATATGGGAAGTAGAAACGGGTGAGTTTCCCCTCTGGTGCTAAAAGAACGAAAGGAATATTAGAGCTTGTGCGCATTAATGTGTTTGGAGTTGTGTCAATTCCATCGCTTGGTAAGTTTGTGTATTATGTCTCATTTATAAATGAATTCTCAAGGAATACATGGATATATTTCCTTAGGAAGAAATCTGAGATATTTAATAGGTTTAAAGAATTTAAGGCTCCAGTGTAAAATCAGACAGAGGTGTTGAGGAAAGATAATGGTGGAGAGTTCTGCAAGAAGGAATTTTAAGAGTTTTGTAAGAAGCGTGGTATATCATGATAGAATAATAATCCATACACACCTTAAGAAAATGGAGTTGTAGAAAGAATGAACAGGACGTTGAAACAAAAGGAAATAATCATGCTCATTGGTGTCAAATTAGGATGGGTATTATGGGTAGAGGCAATAGATATTGCATGTTACCTGGTTAACAAATCACGTTCACTAGCATTGGAGGATAAGACTCCAGATGAGGTATGGATTGGTAAGAAACCCTCTCTTTCACATCTGAGGGTATTTGGCTATGATGCATATGCACACATTCCAAAGGAGAAAATAACCAAGTTGGATAGTTATTGGGTACAAAGATGGTTTAAAAGTTTATAAGATTTGGAACCCGAAAACAAGGAAGGTTGTGTACAACCGAGATGTGGTGTTTAGAGAGGTGAAATATTTTATTAAACATGAAGTCCTACCAAATGAACATAAGAAGATAGAGTTTAAACTAAAGGGGGAGGAATCGGACTCTAGAACAAAACAAGAATTAGAAGAGGAAGAGCCACAAAATCCAATTTTGAGAAGATCAGTTCGAGAGAGAAGGAAGCCAGAGAGGTATAGTTCATCTGTTTTTTATTCAAAATTTTCTTTATTTGTTACTGATGATGATCCCAGAACTCATTAGGGGAATTTTGAGGTCTAAAACGGACCGCCTAAGAAAAATGTACAACCAAATAAACTATATAAGAACAAATAGGATTCAAGATGATGGTGTCAAAACATGGGTGATGATTCACCATTTTTGGAGTAAAAAAGTAAAAATATTAAAAAACAATAAAATAATAAAAACTATTTTTTCAACTCGTATTTTCAACTTATCTCCCTAAGGTTTTTCTCAAATTTTGAGCAGGAGTACTCGTTGGATGAAAAATTTAATTCCTCAACCAAGGAGTACCCATGTTGCATTTGATGGACCTTGATACACAAAAAATGAGAAATACATGAATAAACGTCATTACAATCACATTTTTCATGTATTTCTCGTTTTTCATGTAGTAGGATCCATCAAAAGTATGCCACATGGGCACTCTTTGGTTGAGGAATTAAATTTTACATCCAACGAGTACTCCCACTCAAAATTTGAGTAAAACCTTAGGGAGATAATTTGAAAATACAAGTTGAAAAATAGTTTTTTCATTTTTTTCCCTCTAAAATTTGATGATGTAATCTAATATTATTTTATTATTTCCACTATTATTTTATAATTTCCATAGGCCCATTTTAGAACTCAAAATTCCCCTAATGGTCAGGGAGGAACTGGATTCATAAGATGGAAAACTCTGGAAAGAGGCCATGGTTGATGAAATGACATCTTTGGACAAAAATGAGGCTTGGGATCTGGTAGAGTTGTCGGGTGGAAGGAAACCCATTGGAAAAAAATGGGTGTTTAAGAAAAAGATGAATGAAGAAGGAAATATGGAGAAATACAAAGCTCAACTGGTAGAAAAAGGTTATTCCCAAGTATCAGGAATTGATTTCAGTGATATTTTCTCTCCTATTCCCAAGTTAGCTTCTATTAGATTAATTTTATATGCTTTTGCTGCTTTTGATTTTGAGGTAGAATAGATGGATTTGAAGACAACATTTATTCATGGGGATATAGAAGGAGAGATCTACACAAAGCAAACATAAGGATTTGCGGAGAAGGGTAAGAAAGAACTGGTATGTAGGTTAAAAAGTCGTTGTATGGGTTGATGCAAGCTAGCCTGCAATACCCAGGATCTTCTAAACACTATGCTATTAAACATGCATCTCCAGAATTCTCCCAATAAAAACCTCTGAATAAAATCTCATTACCAGTCAATTGCGCATACTATACTATCATTTAATTAAAAAGGTCTTCGCACCATTCAGAGATTTTAAATGAAACTTCAGCTTCTATTTAGAGTATTCTGCTGGCAGACAACACGCTGTTTCACGTTCTATGCTGGACACCCTCCAATTAACAAGATTCATCAACAAGATTCAGAGGATTCTTGTCACATAAAATCCAACTGTGCCCACGCTTGTAGATATTAATATACCATATATATATATCATCGGCAACCCTCTCCACGCGTACAGATATGTAATTAATAGTAAATATGTTAGGAACGCACCGCCCTTTCCATGCACATGACACTGCCTTTGAGCCAAACATTGGAGAGTCCGCCTTGAATTCTATAACTGGAGAATACGCTGCCTAATTAATTAATACACATTATTATTTATTTCATATGCAAACAGTTGCGCCATGTGGAAGTTGCGGAAAAACCAAACGACTCCAGCGATTTAACAATACCAGTTCACCACATAATCTTTTCACTTCACCTAAGTTAAGCTGCGGAAATTTTGAACTTTACAGCAATTATAAATATATCCATTAACAATACCATTCAGTTAATCAATCAACGGTGAAGTCTATACCCAATTCAATTCATTTGATTGCCTTTAAATCCATAACCACAATCAAATCAAATGCACACAATTCAACTTTTCATTTTAGAATTTAACAACCAATACATATAACCCAAATCAACATCTATGTAACCTGAAACAATGACTTACAACCTTTTGTTGGCTAGATCTTCAACGTTCATGGCCCTTACAATTTTCCAGAGGACGTATAGCCTTGGCTATTCAACCTATTCTCCACCTCACTCTCTCACACTCTCTCTCTGATTTTCAATGCCTTTGAGGCTACATAATTTATAAAACTTAGCATGATATAGAATCACTCAACTAAAAGCTCTAAGACTCTACATGCAATGCATACATATGGCAAAAAGCATCTCCTCAACTTTATTCCATCTTTTTCCTTGTTCTAAAATAGAAAAGCTTTCCTTATCACTTAATGGTCCACATCCATTCCTTTTATGCCTAAAAGCTCTCCTAGTTTTATTTATTTATTTTGAAATTATCTAATTAAAAGCCTAAATATTAAAGTGACTTGGAATTTAGGAAACTAATTCCACAATTGCATGACCCCTATGTCTATTATTTACAATAATTTCCCTTTGGGCTAAATGCTCCCGCATCATGGGTTAAAACATTCACCAAGAATGTGGTATCAAAAATTTGATACA